>JANRMT010062814.1:6142833-6159867 GCA_026402145.1 Polypterus bichir lapradei
CCAGCTGTGTCCCCGTGTTCTTGATGACCTCATTTTAAAGTCACCGTCTCGATCCACTGGATTAATTCCATTCAAAATTTGAAACACGTCAGTCAGGTCTCCTCTTCATCTCCTTAAGGCTCAGCTCTTTTAATCTTTCCTCATACTTCATCCACTGTAGCCTCTGAATCAGCCCAGTCGCTCTTCTCTGGACCTTCTCTAGTGCTGTTTTGTCTTTATGGAGACCCAAACTGCACACAGGACTCCAGATGAGGCCTCACCAGTGTGTTCTAAAGTTTGAGCAGAACCTCCTGTGACTTGTACTCCACACATCAAGGCGCTATATAACCTGACATTCTGTTAGCCTTCTTAATGGTTTCTGAACACTGACGGGAAGTCGATAGCTTAGAGTCCACTGCAACTCCTAAATCCTTCTCATAAGGTGGACTCTCGATTTCCTGACCGCCCATTGTGTATTCAAACCTCACATTTTTACTTCCTATGTGTAATTCTTTACATTTACTGACATTAAATTTCATCTGCCACAAATCTGCCCAAACCTGTCTGCTGTCCAAGTCCTGAGTCAGCACAATCGCTCATCTCTGGACCTTCTCTGGTGCTGCTTTGTCTTTATGGAGACCCAAACTGCCCACCGTACTCCAGATGAGGCCTCACCAGTGTGTTATAAAGCTTGAGCAGAACCTCCTGTGACTTGTACTCCACACATCAAGGCGCTATATAACCTGACAGTCTGTTAGCCTTCTTAATGGCTTCTCAACACTGTCGGGAAGTTGATAGCTTAGAGTCCACTACAGCTCCTTTGTCCTTCTTGATGAACTCATTTTAAAGTCACCGTCTCGATCCACTGGAATGACGCCCTTCATCATTTGAAACACTTCAGTCAGGTCTCCTCTTCATCTCCTTAAGGCTCAGCTCTTTTAATCTTTCCTCATCAATCATCCCCTGTAGCCCTGAATCAGCCTCGTCGCTCTTCTCTGGACCTTCTCTAGTGCTGTTTTGTCTTTATGGAGACCCAAACTGCCCACAGGACTCCAGATGAGGCCTCACCAGTGTGTTATAAAGCCTGAGCAGAACCTCCTGGGACTTGTACTGCACACATCAAGGTGGTATATGATAGATAGATAGATAGGAAAGGCACTATATAATAGATTGATTGACAGATAGATATTAAAAGGCACTATATAATAGTTAGATATATATAGATATGAAAGGCATTATATAACCTTACAGTCTGTTAGCCTTCTTAATGAGAGTCCTCTATGACTCCTGATTTCTTCTCATGAGGCGTACTTTCGATTTTCAGACCTCCCACTGTGTGTTCACACCTAATAAGACCCAAACTTAATGCAAGCGTTAATCTCAGCTCTTTTATTCTTTCCTCATAACTCATCCGCTGGACTCGGCCTTATCGCTCTTCTCCGGACCTTCTCTAGTCCTTTTTAGCTCTTATGTCGTTTTTATGATCTGGAGACCCAAACTGCCCACAGGACTCCAGATGAGGCCTCACCAGTGTGTTATAAAGCTTGAGCAGAACCTCCTGTGACTTGTACTCCACACATCAAGGCGCTATACAGTATAACCTGACAGTCTGTTAGCCTTCTTAATGGCTTGTCTGGCAGATAGCGTCAAGTCCACTACGACTCCTAAATCCTTCTTATAAGGTGGACGCTCGATTTTTGAGGCAGAAACCCCACTATGTAGGGACTCCCCGATCCTGCAGCTCCCCCTTGTGGCCCCCCACGGGACCCAACAGGGCTGTCCTCCTGGACTACAATACCCGGCATGTCCTGTGGGCACCCATGTGGGAATCTGAGCCTGGGCTCACTGCCATCTAGTGTCCTGGGGGAGGTGAAGCTCTTTACAAGTCGTCTCTCCCTGTCCTTCCGTCCCGAGGACGTCCCAGCCAGGTAAGGACGCCGGCAGTCCTTCACAATATATACAGTACTTAGAAATGTGAATGTGCCAATGATGACATGTGCGGTGTCACCAGTTCTCACACGGCACGTCACTAAGCCTTTGGTGACCAGGCTGCTGTGTGTTTTTTCCATTCTGGGCCTCTTCTTCTGTCCCAGTGTCTCATCACCGGTTTTCTTCCAGGTGGTCACCGGCCAAACCTGAGGGACGCGTGTCTTCCTCGAGTCGTCGTGCAGAGCCCGAGTGAAAGCGATACGCCGCTGGGTCACTGACGTCAAGGACAGAGGGGGACGCGACTCTAGATTGTATTGATTGACAAGACTTTGGGGGGTGACGGGGGTCATCTATTGATTTGTCTGACGCATTTCCAGACGCAAGGTCTGAATTTGAAGATCTCCCATTTAAACCTGATCCTCTTTTTCACTTTGTAGGGGTGAAGCTCATGAAAATGCAAAATGAATCGGCGTTCCTGGAGGAAGAGGAGGCCGTCAACAAACCGGACAAGGACTGGTCCCAATAGATACATTGTCTTTTTTTTTTCCTTCATTGTTAAATGTTAGTTCAATAAACTGAAGTTAACATATATACTTATATATTTTGCAAAAATTGCAGAAGACGCTGTAACTGGAAATCTCTCAGGGGAAATCCCCGACCTGCTTCAGGACGCAGATGTCCAACTTCAGCACAGGCTCCGTGACTCAAAGTGAAGGACGGGCAAACTGAAGCGGGACAAGACGGCGCCGTCCCCTCGACTCCCCGTCAGTGACGTCACACCTGCCGTGGCTCATGGGCCGCCCATGTTGGAAGGCCAAAAGAAAGGTCCACACGTATTAGAAATTCATAATCGGATTGTTCCAATTTTCTGTGATGTGTTCAATGCAATTTCTTATCCAGAAAACAATATTTCTGTGTCAGACCCTTGGACCCCACCATGTCCTGCCCAGGTGTGGCCTCAGCTTTTCAGTTTTGCTGTGACACTCGAAGGCTGAGCCCTTTAAAGTGACCCGCTGGTTGTTTTTGTTTTTTTTTTTTTTTTTTGTGACAAAATTTAAAAGGGGACGTGCACGTGTACGTCTCGCTATTTTGCCGCAGTCGTCATCATTATTAGGAATCACAACAATTACGGTTTAGCACCTCGAACAAAAACTGGAGAATTATGAATATTCATTTGCTTTTCTGTGTTAAGTAATTGGTGTTGATGTTCAGATCTCTTTTAATTCCCGTCCTTTGGGAGTTGCACTGTGTGATAATATGGCTGCATTTTTCATGGCATTATTGGGGTGACATTTTATCTTTACCGGTGCTGGTAGCCTAACACGTTGTCAGGTGGCACGTCTCTCCCTCGCTTCCTTACGAGAGCTTTACTGGAAGTCCTCTCCTTCCTCAGCTGCTATTTCATTTTTTTTTTCAATGACCTTTTCTCTGCCAAGCCCTCTGGCTGCACAATCATGCCACTGGCTCTGCCATCTGCACCCGCATTCTTAACTCCATGAGCTGATCCAAGCTGGGGTCCTTCCTGGCACCTTCGGTGGTCGTGTATCCAGGCAAATGACTTTGCTTCCTCATCTTCTTCTCTCTCTCTGTCACAATCTGTGTTCTTTCTTGGTTTAGCTCCGCCCATTTAGAAACCTCTCACACAGTCTCTCTCAGGCTCCGCCCCTTCTGACACATCTGCCTTTCTCTGTCTTACAGTTGGAGTCCACCCAATCTGACACACGGCTCTCTCAGGCTCCGCCCCTTCTGCCTTATGGTATTACATTTTTATTAAATAAACATGAAATTATGTACATTTACTTATATGACTGATGCCTTTATCCAAGGGGACTTACACCATTTAAGATACAATTAGTTCCTTTTTTTTGCTTATACAGTTGGAACCCAGGCAGGTGAAGTGACTTGCTCAGGGTCCCACAGTTTCACTGGCACAACCTCGGAGTTTGAATTCCAAAGCCTTAACCCTTAAGCCACACTGCCTGAACATCAATGCATAAGAAAAACACCCACCACACAACAAACACTGCCCACCTCACAGCCCCAAGTAGGCTGGCAGGCTCTAACCCTTCTGACACGTGTCTCCCTCTCTCAGGCTCCACCCATTCTAGTGTCATTGCACTCTCTTTCTCTCTCAGGCTCCACCCATTCTGACACCATTGCTCTTTCTCTCTCAGGCTCCACCCATTCTTATACCATTGCTCTCTCTCTCTCTCTCTCAGGCTCCACCAATTTTGATGTCATTGCACTCTCTGCCTCTCTCAGGCTCCACCCATTCTGATGTCATTGCTTTCTCTCTCTCTCGCTCTCTCTTTTTCTCTCTCAGGCTCCACCACTTCTGACACCATCTCGTTTTCTCTGTCTGTCTTCCACAGGCCCTTCTTTTTAGTTATGACATTTATATTAAGTAAATATGCAAATACAAATTATAGCAAAACAAACATGACCATAAAAAGATTAATACCTATAAAAACACCCACTTGCCATTGACCAATGCCAGCCCAACTGCCCCCAAGTACCAGGCACTAACCTTTCTGACACCTCTCTCTGTCTGTCACTCAGGCCCCACCCCTTCCGATACACACTTCTTCCCCTCTGACACTCCCTCCCTCTCCTCCCTCTATCAGGCTCCACCCCTTCATTTTTTTATTATCAGAGTTGTGCTAAATAAATATACAAATACAAATCAGAGCAAATCTCTCAAGCTCCATCCCTTCTGACCTCTCTCTTTCTCTCTCTCTTTTTCTCTGTCTGTCTCTCTCAGGCTCCTCCCATTATTTATAAATTTTTTAAAATAAAATATGAAATTATAAATTACAACAAATCTAACCCTTCTGACATCTCTCTCTCTCTCTCTCTCTCTCTCTCTCAGGCTCTGCCCTTTCTGATACCATCTCTTTATTTTTCTGTCTTTCACAGGCTCCACCCCTTATCTTTTGTTATCAAATTTTTATGAAATAAATATGCAATTACAAATTACAGCAAATCAATCACGACCATAAATGGATCAATACCTATAAAATCACCCACCCAATGCCCACCCAACAGCCCCCAAGCACCAGGCTCCAAACCTTCTGACACATCTCTCTCTGTCACTGAGGCCCCACTCTATCTGACACACACATCTGTCCCTTTATCTGTCCCTCTCTATATCAGTTGCCACCTTTTCATTTTTTGTCATCAAATTCGTACTAAATAACTGTAAATACAAATTAGAGTAAATCCCTCCCTCTGTCTCTTCCTCTCTTTCTCTTGGGCTCCGCCCCTTCATCCTTTGTCATTGAGACTGGACTAAATGAATATGCAAATCCATTAGAGGCTCTGGCCCTTCTGACACAGTTCTATGTCTCTCTCTTTCTCTCTCTCTCTCTCTCTCTCACACACACACAGGCTCCACCCCTTCCGACACAACCCCTCCTTTTTAAGGCTCCACCCCCTCTGGCCCACCTCTCTGCCAGCTCTGCATGGCCACTAAAACCCCAGTGATCGTGGACCTTGTGCCCTCTTCTTCATATTTTGAACCCTTGGCAGCCTTTCATAGGGTGGCTCTCGTTCCTCTTTGCTTTCTTCGGAGTTAATCAAGAAGTTCTAGGAAGTCTTTTCCAGCTGTGCAGCTTCAGCTTTGAAAATAAAGTCCATTTTGTTTCATCCAATCAGCTGTAAATAACCTGTTTTGGATTATTAAACAAATAAAATGAGTTTCGTGACAATAAAGGCCTTTCTACAGAAGCGGACTTGTAGTGTTTTCTTCAGCCAGTGGTGCCTTCTTCTTTCTTTAATTTGCCAGGAAATGTTTGCAATGGGGGTCCATGACATGTCAAGCTGGGAGGGTCGTCTTACATCTGCTCCTAGTTTTGCAATTTTCGTACAGAGAATTTTAACGTTTTCTTTTTCTAAACTTGATGAACAGCCAATGTGAGGACATCTGAGTGGATGGCAGTTTCTCGCTTCACCGATTCCCCGAGGGTGGTCTGCCTCATTGTTGAGGACCTGAGTGGCTGGACCAGGCCAAGGGGATGCCAATGTAACACCCAGTTGCAGCAGATAGAAGGTCATTTGGATTGGATTGCGTGTCTGCCTGGTGGGGGTTGCCAGCTGGGATCCTGAGCTGTTTCGTCATGTGGTGGGTGAGGTAACGTGTTGTACCAGTGCAAGCCCCCCAATCTGACCTGACCTTGGAGTACTTTGGGTGAAAACCACAGTGTCCAGGATGCACTACTAAGTCAGGTAGAGCCACCTTGGAATTGGGGATCCTTCATCCTGGTGGAGCCCACGCTACCCAACACTGCAGCCCTATGGAACCACAGCTCCCATGCTGCCCTGTGGGTATCCAGCTGGAGAGTGGCGCTGCCACATGGTGTACTGGGGAACTACATGCAGTGGGAAGGTGGTCTCCCAGTGTCCTTTGCTTCTTTTGAAATACAGATGGAGAAAGAGTAAATGAAACATCTTGAATGGGATGCTCCACCATTTATAAAGTCCTTCTGTTATAATGACCCAGTTAGCTGGGTAAGGGAGATGTTGGGACCCCAGTCCATCCATTTCTTACACCATGCGTACATCCCATGCTATCCTCACGGCTGAGACAGAATACAGAATCCTGACCATCCACTATAGTGGCCTCCTGGTCCATTGTCCATCCTTGACTTTAATTGTTGACTATGGCCAGTTGACAACGGAGGAGAGGAGATCAAAAACCCAGTCAGCAGCTTTAATGGGGAAAATGAACCTCTGGGGGTCCTGAGACATCGTCAGAGTCCTGGAGATCTCTTCTGACTGGGGGCTTCGACACCCCCTCCTAGTCACTCTCTAGTAAACTCTGCGCATGCCATCCAATGTGATGATCGAATCTTTCTATCCGGTGATTCTGATGCTGCCAGTATCTGAGGTGGCTTTTCCATAGGCAGGAGAACAGCTTGGCAGTGGAGCAGTGGGCACCAAGTCCAGATGGCGAGAAGAGAAACAGAATGGACATTTCTCTTAATTATTTTTCTGTACAAATGACTAACAACAGAGATGGAGTCTGCACAGTTAATCAGCAGCTCTAGTCAGGGTGTGCTAAACTGAAGTTGTGAGTCTTCAGCCGGGATTTGAAAGCTGAGACCGAAGGATCATCTCTTATAATAGCTGGCAGACCACTTTACAGTTTAGGGGGTCCTGTAACTAAAAGCTCGACACCCCCCCAATTTTATTAATCCCAGGAGCATCTTGAGATCTTAATGTGCTCTCAGGTTTGTAAGTCATGATGAGTAAGCTGGACCTCGGCCATTTAAGGCTTTATATGTTGAAAGGAGGATTTAGAAATGAACCCCCAAATTTAATTGGAAGCCAGTGTAAGGGTGTGAGGACAGGGGTTATGTGTTTGTAGTTTTTGTAAGGATTCTTGCAGCAGCCGTTTGAATGAAAGGAAAGCTGCATGAAGAACAACTTGAACAGCCAGTGAGTGACACACTGCAGTAGTCAATCGTACCAGAAATAAACGGAGCAAAATGTTTGATTATTCTGCATGTTTACAGAATATCTTAATTTTACACCATTTTTTGGATATTTCGGCAATGTGTGTTTTAATCTCTTTACTGTTATGTTAACCCCCAAAAAATGAGCCGCAAAGGTTAACAAAAAATGTTATCACATCTAACAGAAACATGTTGTACAGTAGGAAAGTGTCCACTGCTGTGCTGATTTAGCACACGTCCTTCATGTGACAGTCACCAGCGCACAGCCCGACGTTGTAATCAGGACAGCAGCAGTGAGTTTCTTCACACACTTTTCTTATAATATTTTTCCTTATTTTAGCTGATCCCTTTATCCATGGTGACTTATAACAGTTGAAATCCATTTGGTTTCTTTTGGTTTTCCAGTTCGAGCAGAGACAGGTGAGGTGACTTCCTCAGGGTCACACAGAGTCAGTAGCGGGATTTGAACCCATAGCCTCAGAAAGGGAGCAATTGAGAGAAAATGTGTGAGTGTGTGAAAGAGAGAGAGGGAAATATCTGAATGGGACGGAACCTGAGGGAGAGAGAGAGAGAGAGAGGATACCTGAATGGGGCGGAGCCTGAGGGAGAGAGAGATGAAATCTGAATGGGGTGGAGCCTGAGGGAGCAAGAGAGAGAAATTGAGAGAGAGATAAAATATCTGAATGGGGCGGAGCCTGAGGGAGCTAGAGAGAGAGAGAGAGGATATCTGAATGGGGCGGAGCCTGAGGGAGCAAGATAGAGAGAGAGATAAAATATCTGAATGGGGCGGAGCCTGAGGGAGTGTGTGAGAGAGAGAGAGAGAGGATATCTGAATGGGGCGGAGCCTGAGGGAGCAAGATAGAGAGAGAGATAAAATATCTGAATGGGGCGGAGCCTGAGGGAGTGAGAGAGAGAGAGAGAGAGGATATCTGAATGGGGCGGAGCCTGAGGGAGCAAGATAGAGAGAGAGAGAGATAATATGTATGGAGGGGGGGGTGAGTGAGTGAGTGAGAGAGAGAGTGGATATCTGAATGGGGCGGAGCTTGAGGGAGAAAAAGAGATGATATCTGAATGGGGTGGAGCCTGAGGGAGCTAGAGAGAGAGAGAGAGAGAGAGATGATATTTGAAGGGGTGGCGCCAGATTGAGCTAAAGAGAGAGAGAGAGAGATAAAATATCTGAATGGGGTAGAGCCTGAGGGGGAGAGAGTAAAAAACAGAGAGAGAGGGAGGGGTGCCAGAAGGGGTGGAGCTCTTCTGAATAGCCGAGCAGTGTGTGTGTGTGAGTGTGTGAGAGGGATATGATGGAGCAGATAGAAAGTATCGGTAATTAGAGCTGCTCAGCTTTTCAATCTGTTCATCTGGCGGTCACAGGAGGAGAAAAGGCCATCAGAGCCACTTGGGAAGACCCCGGCAGATTCAAGGCACGGATCATCAGGGAGACGACCTTGAGTAAGCCCCACATGAGGGAGCAAGAGAGACGCACTGAGTTCCACAATTTGTTAGGCTACAAGTATCACAATTTGAATGTTTTTTTTTTTTTTTTTTTTTTTTAATTATTAGTTCTTTGTGATTTCTGTGCACATAACAGCTTGTAGTGTTTTATGATTTTCTAATAAATCTATCATACCAACCTAAATGATAGGAATGCAGCAGCTTGAATGCTCCGGACCACCAGGATAAAGAAGAGGTTTAAATGAATCATCTGTGGTGCCACCTAGTGGTGATATTCCCTCATGTTCACATCTGGTGGTTGTTAGGGGTGCCATCTAGTGGTGCTATGCCTTCATGATTATGATTGGTTGCTATGGTGATTGCCCTCTGACCCCATAAGTAGCCATTTTGCTTACTCAGCCCACACTTGTTGGTAGAGCAGAGCTGCATGGCTGCCCTTGGCCTGCCTGGTCACAAATCCTTTCAAACTGATTTTAGTAGCGCTGTCTGTAAGTAGAAATGTTAATAAAATGTTTGGATTTTTGAATTTTTAAAGTTTTTCTACTAAAGTGCTGCTGATTCATAAAACAAAATTGGTTATGCTGAATTGTAAACGGCACTCAGTCTTCAGTTAAGCAGTAGCTGTCACCACTTTGCAGCTTTCTTTCCGTTTTGTGTGACGGACGTTTCCTTTTGTTGGCCACAGGTCACTCAGAGTGACCGCACTGTGAAGATCCCCTACAATCAAATTGGACCTTGGATCGATGGAAGGAGGCCGCCTGGTCTGATGAAGCTCATTTTGTGTTGTATCGGGGGCATCATGTGACATTTTGTGCCAATGGAGGGAGTCTGATGCTTTCGGCCGCGACCTACTGGGAAGCCCTGGGTCCGGCCTTTCATGTGGACACTTAATTGGTCGTGTACCACCTTACCTAGATGCCTCTGCAGACCAGGCCATCCTCTTCATGGCAGTGGTGTTTCCCGATACAACTGACATCTTTGACAAGGATGATGTGACCTCCCGCACTGTGTGACATGTTCAGGAATGGTTGGAGGATCACAAGGAGGAGTTCAAGGCGATGCACTGGCCTCCAAATTCCACAGATCTCAATCCAACCAGGCGTGTCCTGGATAACACATGCGATCCGTGGAGCCCCCATGGAGTTAGAAGATCTGCTGATACCACTGGACGCCTTTGGGGGTCTTGTAGAGGCCATGCCTTGGTGGGACGGAGGAGGTGGTCAGAATATTTCAGCTCATCGATGTTTGATTTAACTTAATGTGAACACAGGCAGGGCTAGTGACTCACTGAGTGGAATAATATCAGGCAGCAATAGTAATAAACTGGAAGATGTCCATGTTATATAGCGCCTTTCCACAGTGTCCCACAATGCATTAGTTGCCCAGACTCCCCGAGTGTCAGGGACGGCAGTAAAGGGACCTGCGCAAACTTAATTTTACTAGCAGATGGTGGAAGCAAAGCCATCGACCCTGTGATCCTATATAGCGCCTTTTCTGCAGCGTGACAATTTGTGCAGCCAGTAAGGTCTAAATGTATATAGCGCCTTGCCACTCCCTCTCTGTCCTAAGGTGCTTTAACGTCAGTCAGTTGTTTGAACTTCTTTTCTTAAATTGAGACCTGGCAGGTGTGGCGCGTCACTCGAAGAGTTTGCACTGGACCTGCAGTCTTGGGATTTATATAGCGCCTTTTTAAAATGTCTTTTATAAGTATACAGCAGTTATTATTATTATTTTTTTACATTTAGATAACTGGCGGGTGAAGCAACTTGCTCCAAGCATCGGAAGTGTGAGAGTGGTGAGGAGTAGGCCTGTAGCCTTATAGTCTATATAGCGCCTTTTCCCCGTCCTTTACAGGTGCAGTGCATTTCTATTCATCCATCCATCCAACCCGCTATATCCTAACACAGGGTCTGCAGAAGCCAATCCCAGCCAGCACAGGGCGCAAGGCAGGAACAAATCCTGGGCAGGGTGCCAGCCCACCACAGGGCACACACACAAAGCACACAGTATTGGCAATTGAGGATCGCCAGTCCACCTGACCTGCATGTCTTTGGACTGTGGGAGGAAACCCACGCAGACACGGTGAGAACATGCAAACTCCACACAGAGAGGACCCAGGAAGCGGACCCAGGTCTCCTTACTGCGAGGCAGCAGCGCTACCCACTGTGCCACCGTGCTGCACAGTGCATTTTTTTTTCATATTAGGATGGCTTGGACATGGTGGCCCACTCAGTCAGCACCCTTCTTGTTTTTATAGTGCCTTCCTATGTGGGTGTTTTACAAGTGCAGCACGACTCTTTCCCCATTTTCTGACAGTATGAGCCGTGTGCAGTCGGGTCACTTTAACCATCACACAGCGACAGAGCTGTTAGCTTTATGGCCACCAGAGGGCACCCTGTTTATACAACAAGGCTGTCAACAGAAGCCTGAGGTCTGAATGCAGTCTGGCACCAGGTGCCCACCTTCTGCTGTCCTCTTGGTATCTGCCTTCATGTCACTCTGGCACTACGTTGAGGTTGCCATCTGACTTCTGGTCTCAGTACGGTGACCATCTGTGTTTAGCTTGAGGTTGGAGTTCAAGCTCTGGGAGTCCATTCTCAGCTTGGTGACTCTGTGAGGCCGGGGTCCTGGGTTTCATTGTCAGCACGGCCCTCTGTGTGTCTGTGGAGTTTTTGGACCAGGGTCCAGTTTTCAGCATGGCTGCAATTTCTCTGTCATTTGCGATTTAGCAGTCCCACCACTGGTTGAGTTTGGGACCCGGGGTTCAGTTCCCAGTATGCATCTGGGTTCACATTTGAGGTCTGGGATCAGTTCTCCATATGGTCATTGTGTGAAGCTGGGGTCCTGAGTTCATTCGTCAGCGTGGTCCTCTGTCTGTGTGTAGTTTAAGACGTGGGTTCGACTATCAGTAAGCGTACCACCGGTATGGAAGTGGAGATCTGGGGCCCATTCTCATCTTTACCACCATATGAGACTTGGGGTCCTGGACTGAGTCCTCATTGTGAGTGTGTGTTGAGTTGTGCACCAGGGGTTCAGTTCTCAGTGTGGTCACCATGGCTCTGGAGTTTGGCACGTTGGTTCAGCTTTTGGGCCCATCACTGTGTGTTGAGTTTGACCCTGGCATCTGGGTTCACATTTGAGGTCTGGGATCAGTTCTCCACTTGGTCATCGTGTTGAAGCTGGCTGGGGTCCTGAGTTCATTCGTCAGCGTGGTCCTCTGTCTGTGTGTAGTTTAAGACGTGGGTTCGACTCTCAGTAAGCGTACCATCGGTATGGAAGTGGAGACCTGGGGCACATTCTCAGCTTTTACACCTGTCACAGATGCCCGGGGTCCTTACCTGGCCAGGACACCTCTTCACTGAGGGGACTAAGGCAGCAAGCATGGGCAGAGCAGTGCCTCCCCCGGGACACTAGATGGCAGCCCCCCATGGGTTGCAGTGGTGCCTCGGACTCCTGCAGAGCTTCATGGGAGATGGAGTTGTCTACAGCCCTATTAGGATCCAAGGTGTATTTGCCACCGGGGGCGCTGCAGCTGCTCCAGAGCCCATGTGGACGGTTCTTCCACCACACCCGGAAGTGCAGCTGGAAGTGGGGCAACAAGCACGATGGAGCACTTCGGGGTGGGCTATAAAAGGAGCCAGCAGAGACCACTCGGGGAAGAGGGAGGCAAAAGAGGAGGAAAAGAGGAGAGAAAAAGAATTGTGTTTAGCTGTTGTGCCCGTGGGAAGGCAAATAAAAGAAAAAGAAAACATTTGTGCTTTGATCAGCGTGCCACCTGCGTTTGTCTGTGTCGGGATGAGTGGCTGCTATGCCCGCTACAGTTGTCACACACCATATGAGACTTGGGGTCCTGGGCTGAGCCCTCATTGTGAGTGTGTGTTGAGTTGTGGACCTGGGGTCCAGTTCTCAGTGTGGCATTCCATCCGTGTTTTAGCCTGGCATCTGGGTTCACGTTTCAGGTCTGGTATCAAGTCTCAGCTTGGGCATTGTGTGAAGCTGGGGTCCGGAGTTCATTTTTCAGCCTGGTCCTCTGTTTGTGTTTGTAGTTTAAGACGTGGGTTCGACTCTCAGTAAGCGTACCATCGGTATGGAAGTGGAGATCTGGGGCCCATTCTCATCTTTACCACCATATGAGACTTGGAGTCCTGGGCTGAGCCCTCATTGTGTGTGTGTGTGTTGAGTTGTGGACCAGGGTTCAGTTCTCAGTGTGGTCATCACGGCTCTGGAGTTTGGCACGTTGGTTCAGCCTTTGGGCCCATCACTGTGTGTTGAGTTTGGGACCCGCGTTCAGTTCTCGGTGTGGCTTTCCATTTAGTTGGACATTGGGGTTCAAGTTTGAGATGTGGGATCAAATCTCAGCTTAGTCACTCCTTGGGTGCTGGGCTCAATTGTCAACATGACCCTGTGTGACCCTGTGTGTGTGTGTGTGTGAAGTTTGAGACTTGAGTTCAGTCCTCACCATAGTTACCACCTGTGTGGAGTTTGAGTCCTGGGCTCGATTCCCAGCATTGTCGCTAATATGAAGCTTGGACCCCCGAGTTCGGCTCTCTTTCTGGCTGCTGTGTGTTGAGGTTGGCTCTTCAGTTCAGTTCTCAGCACGCTCACCATCAGTGGGTGGTCTCAGACCTGGACTCCGTTTCCACTGTTTCTGTGGAATTTCGGAATTAGGCTCAGCCTTCAGTCCAGCGGCTGGGGGGCTTCTGTTGGTGAAGAAAGATTCACGGATCTTGACTTTGGTGACAATGCTGTGGTCTTCGTGGTGCCAATGGAGGCTCTGATCAGGGGTCTCGTGAGACTGAGTGAGGGGTCTGAGGGTCTGGGCTTGTGAGGATCCTGATAAAAACCAACATCCAGGCCTTTAATGACCTCTTGGGCACGACCGTCAGCAGTGTGTCTGTCTGCGGAGAGAGTGTCAGCCTCGTCATCGAGAGGTTTACTTACCTCGGCAGTGACATTCATATGACTCTTCCTATGAAGTCAGTAGATGGATTGGGAGAGCATGGGGGGGGTCACGAGGTCACTGGAAAAGGGTGTGTGGCACTCCCGATATCTCTGCAAAAGGACGAAGGTCCAAGTCTTTAGAGTCCTGGGAGACAGTCCTGTTTGTGAGACATGGACGCTACCCAGTGACCTGAGATGAAGACTGGACTCCTTCATGTGTGTCTCTTCAGAGAGTCCTTGGGTCCCACTGGTTTGACTTTGTGTTGCTCATGGAGTCCCAAATGAGGCACATGACCTGCATTGTGAGGGAGCGTCAGTTATGACACTACGGCCATGTGGCGCGATTACCCGAGGGTGATCCACCTCACAGGACCCTCATTGTTGAGGACCTGAGTGGCTGGACCAGGCCAAGGGGACCCCCACATAACACCTTCCTCTAGCAGCTAGGGGGGTAGGGTAGGGGTTTTGGGACTGGACCGTGTGTCTGCATAGGGGGTTGCCAACCAGGACCCTGAGCTGTTTCATCGTGTGGTGGGCGCTGTACCAGTGCCTGCTCCCCACACTGACCTCTCAGCCCAGACGATGCACTGCAGTTGGCATTTGGGGTTCAATTCTCAGCGTACCCTCAGTCTGGAGATGGAGACCTGGCATTGATTCTCAGCTGTGGACCTACAGGGGTTGAGCCCTCACACTGAACACTGTGCACCAGGGTTCAGTTCTCAGGTAGGTCACCATGTATGTGTCAGCTCCCGGGCCCATCGCTGTGTGTAGAGTTTGGGACGGTGGGGTTCGGTTCTCAGTTCCCACTACGGGTTTTCCATCAGTGTGTAGTCCGAGTTCTCGCTTTGAGTTTCAGGCCCAAGATCAGTTTGTAGCTCAGGCACTTGTGTGAAGCTGGGGGGTCTACCTAAAGTCTGAGACATGGTGTCCACTTTCCGCACTCCCCTTGATATCTGCGTTCATGTCACTTTGTCACTTGGCCGGTCTCAGCTCCGTCACTGTGTGTTGCGGTTTGGGTTCAGTTCTCAGTAAGGTGGCCCTCTGTGGGGGGATGGAGATCTGGGGCCCATTCTGAGCTTTAATACCATATGTGACTTGTGTCCCGGGTTGAGCCCTCATTGTGGTCACTGTGTGTGTTGAGTTGGGGACCTGGGCTCAGGTTCTAGCGTGGTGACCATCTGCATGGTGCTTCAAGATGGAGTTCTGGGGTCAATTTGGTGCCATGTGGAGTCTCAGACCCGAGTTCATGTCTCTATCAGGGTTCAATTCTTAGTCTCTGTGAAGTCTGCAGGACCTCACTGTGTCCATCTGTGTGTCCATGTGTGTGTTTTTGGACATACTAGTTTTCTTCCTTAACCCAAATATGGCCTCTCTTGTTCTGCCCCATCTGAGTGTGGGCACCAATGCCATGGAGGAGTCCAAAGCTGTTGGCCAAGCCCCACAACATCATATTGGAGTAGGTGGCACCCTAAAATGGATGGATGTCACGACTTCTGTCTCTTTATTTTTTTTTCTAACTTTCAGTGACTGACTGCAGAGGTGCCATTAAAGCTCCAGGATTCGGGTTCTATTCCCAGTCAGTGCTTGTGACGACATTGTAGGAATAATCGCCCTCTCCTCTCGCTTCCCAAAAACATTTAAATTGGCACACTAGGCAGGTGTGCATGAGGAGGCCTTGAACCCGTGTCCCATCTTGGGTTGGCTCCAACAGGCTCTCGCAGACTCCAATTCTGGGGGATTGGTGATTTCAAAATGGGCATTCATTCATTTGTGGGTGACATGGTGGCACAGTGGTTAGCGCTCCTGCCACACAGCAGGACCCAAGTCCTGGGTTTCAAATTTCTCTTTGTGGACATCTCAGAGACGTCTGAGTGAAGCAGAGGCTGTAAACTGGCCCTGTGTGTGTGCCCTGTAGTGGATTGGCATCCAGTATAACCAGGAGGTGTGCCAGTTCTCTGTAATACTAACATGGATAAGCAAGCTAAAACACACGGGGCAGATGGATGGATGGATAAAACAAATGTGAACTTGAGTGTACCCAACAGAGGACTGGTGCCTGACCCTGGACTGGCATTCATACTGTGCCAACCCTCAATATCTGAATAAGGTGGCATTTAAACAGATTGAAAGATGGATGCAATAAGTGTGTGCTTGAACGTAGCCTGCAAAGGTCTGCTGTCCTATTCAGGTTTGGTCCTTTTCTTGTGCCCAGTATAGGTGCCAGCTGTATGTGACCCAAAACTGGACTAGCAGGCTTCAAACCAGACAGAAGGATGGCAATAAAGTGTGTGTATGCTTCAATGGACCCTACAGGGGACTGGCACCCTATCCTGAGTTTGTTCTTACCTTGTGTTCTATGTACCCGAGGGTGACAGAGATGCCAGCTATGTCTAGAGATAAGTGCCAGCTCCCTGTGCCCAAGAGTGGATGAACAGGTTATTAAAACAGGCTGGTGAATGGATGAAACAAGTGAGTGTGCTTGAATGTACTCAACAAAGGACTGACACCCCATCCAGTGGCTGCATTTGCATTATGCCCTGCATGCCAAGAGAGAGGTGCCAGCTGTCTGTCACCCTCAACTGGATGAAGACAAATTTAAATCTGATTGATGAAAAGACTAAATTAAAGAGTGTGCGTGTGCTTAAATGTGCCCTACTGTGGTAACTCATTGCCTTGTTCCCATGCTAGGTGCCAACGCTGTGACTGAATAAGCAGGATAGATGGATGAAATGAAAGTGTGTGTGTCTGAATGTACCTTACAATGTACTGCCACTCTGTTCAAGATTGGCTCTTACCTTGTGCCCTGCATGCCCAGAGAGGGATGCCAACTCTGTGTTTGAATAAACAGGCTTTAAAATCGATAGATGGATGCTTGAAATGAGAGTGTGTGTGTGTGTGTTTGAATGTACCCTAAAGGTTTACTGCCACTCTTACCTTGTGCCCTGCATGCCCAGAAAGAGGTGCCAACTCTCTCTGACCCTGAAGCGGATGTGCAACCTTTAAAATATATGTAAGGATGAATGAAATGTGGTCATGTGCTCTTATATACCCTACAGAAGACTGGCATCCCATCCAGGGTAATCTTCTACTTGTGCCCAAGATAGGTGCCAACTCTGCATCTGAATTAGCAGGCTTTAAAACAGAATGATGGATGGATGAAATGAGAGAGTGTGTGCATGTGTGTTTGAATGTACCCTACAGTTTACAGGCACCCTGTTTAGGGTTTGCTCTTACCTTGTGCCCAGGATAGGTGCCAACTCTGCATTACCTTGAAATGGAT
>JANRMT010062814.1:6159877-6218524 GCA_026402145.1 Polypterus bichir lapradei
CCACACCTGTGAGTTTCAGGAAAACACAAAACACCACAAGTGACCAGACTGCACTGCAAAGGGAAACCCGACATCTTTAATAAATAACGATACATAAAAATCAATTCAGAGGAGGAAGGTGAGGCCGAAGGGTCAGAGCAGCCGCCTGTGCCCTCATGGCTGCCCCTAAGATTTCCCATCTTGGTCCTCGGTACTTCCAGATGATTGTTTCTCGACTGCAAATAAAACAAAAGGGAGAGAAAAAAAAGAAAGAGAAGACGGGTTAAAAATAAAGCAACTTCTAGGGGAAAAAAAAATTCACGACACTTGTGGCCCCTCAGCAACGCTTTCCAGGTTTGAAGCAAAACCCCACAGGAGGACGTCGCCCTTGTTTTAGTCCACCTTTGCCTCACTTTGGCAGAGACTCCCTGTGTGATGGCCAAGCCAGTGAACACCCCAGTAAGCAGCAGCTGCCCGAGACCACCGATAGTCGTAAACCGAGATGGGCCAGTAAAATGAGGACACATACGTATATTTCATCAGTGCTATCCAAATAACAAATATAGTACAGTGCAGATTGTAAAAAATTAAAAATAGTCCATAATAAAATTGGTGCTCAGGTGGCGCTTAAAATGAACGATAAATACGGTAAAATCCATATCCAAAACCATCCAAGGCGTTGACTCCCCAGTTGGTCGTCATGGCTGGACAGCCGCAGTCGCCTTCTCCTGCCTCCCGCCCTACACGCTTCCAACGTCGTCGCCTGAGGTACACGTAGCCAGACCACCGTCTTTCCATACATTCCATTAACACTTTCTGGGTCCCTAGGAGGTTTTGTTCCCCGTCCTGACTCTCCTACACAATTGCTCAGCGGGGACACCCTTTGCAGCCTCATTGACTTTGCTCCCTCACAGGGTCCGTCCACCCTTCCTCCTCCTCCTCCTCTTCCTCTCCACGTATACTCACTCTCCTGATGTTTCCTAGTTGTCCTCTACTCTAACCTCTCTGGCTCATTTTAAGCGGGCATGGGTCCTAATTACACCCATTGGAGCGCCAATGTCGAAATTGCCCAAACTGTGGCCAATAAATTAAAAAATCCGAAGTGGTCGCCCCTCGACTGTATCGTATACTCAGATATGGGGATGGATATTTGAGGAGTAAACCGCAAGACAATGATTATATTTTTATATTATGTACATTAAAAGAACCATCAATAACAAATCAAATCAAATTAATAATATATTGAAAAATTATTATAAAAGTAAAGCTGAATAAATTGGATTCTGCAGCTGCATGAATAAAAGGTAAAGTACCACTTCCGGTTAGAGGAAAGAGCTCAAAAGTTGATAGAATTCTATGTTTTTTGTACCTAATACTTGTATGCAAAATTTGGTTGACCTAAGTGAAAGCGTACTCAAGTTATCGTGTTTATACACACACAGACATAATTCCAAAAATGGTATTTTCGGACTAAAACGTTGAGAATCATCAAAATCTCAATATCGAATTTTTGGATGATTACAATACTCTCCCTACGAGAAAGTAAATCGGACTCAATGAGGTCTAAAACATTGAGATTCATCGAAATCTCGAGGTCAAAATTTTGGACGATAATAATACATTCCCTACGAGAAAATAAATCAGACTCAGTGAGGTCTAAAATGTCGAGATTCATCAAAATCTCGAGGTCGAATTTTTGGATGATTACAATACTCT
Organism: Polypterus bichir lapradei; assembly: GCA_026402145.1. Taxonomy (NCBI): domain Eukaryota; kingdom Metazoa; phylum Chordata; class Cladistia; order Polypteriformes; family Polypteridae; genus Polypterus; species Polypterus bichir. The sequence goes on from JANRMT010062814.1 coordinate 6,161,573, forward strand.
CCCTACGAGAAAGTAAATCGGACTCAAGGAGGTCTAAAATGTCGAGATTCATCAAGATCTCGAGGTCGAATTTTTGGATGATTACAATACTCTCCCTATGAGAAAGTAAATCGGACTCAGGGAGGTCTAAAACAGGGGTGTCAAACTCCAGTCCTGGAGGGCCGCAGTGGCTGCAGGTTTTCATTCTAACCATCTTCTTAATTAGTGACCCGTTTTTAATGCTAATTAACTTCTTTAGCCTTAGCTTTAATTAGCTTGACTCAGGCCCCTTAGTTGTTTTTTCCTTAATTATCAGTTGGTCAGTAATGAGACATAAAACAAGCAGGACATGACCAGCTCACCTGTACCCATCAAACAAAATCTGAAAATAAAGATGAAGGTCTCAGTAAGGTTGTTCCTTCAGGTTAGCAAAACATTTTAGGAGTTCTTAGAAAAAAACAGAATATCAACAGTTTTGGAAATGTTTGCTGTGGCAAAAAGAGAGCAGCAACAAGCCATGGAATTGAATAACGGGTTTAATTAACAGCAAGAATCAGCTTCTCATTAAGGAACTGGAAGCCCCAATTTAGCTGGTCATCTGTTGGCTTGTTTCATTTCTCATTTATGTTTGGCTGTCATTTAATGAAGAAAAGAATCAATTCAGAAGACTTAATCCTTAAAAACAGGGCTATTAAAACAGAGGGAAAAGAAGTTAATTAGCAGTGAAAAGTGGACACTGATTAGGAAAAGGGTCAGAAAGAAAACCTGAACCCACTGCGGCCCTCCAGGCCTGGAGTTTGACACCCGTGGTCTAAAACGTCGAGATCCATTAAAATCTCGAGGTCGAATTTTTGGACGATTACAGTACATTCCCTACGAGAAAGTAAATTGAACTCAGGGAGGTCTAAAATGTCGAGATTCATCAAAGTCTCGAGATCAAATTTTTGGACGATTACAATACTTTCCCTATATTTCGTAATTAGAAAAGTACCAATATGAAGATAAGATATGAAATAACAGCCAGCAGGTAGTTTATGAGTGGAAGATTATGCCAAACCAATTTTAGGATAGTTGAAGAAAACAAAAGAATTGAGTTTGACTTTCACAAAGTCTTTGACTCTGTTGTCCCACACCGACGATTGAATTTGAAACATGAAGCTGTAGGCATCAGAGGCCACCTAAAAAACTGGAGCTCACGTTGGTTAACGGTGCAGGAGACAAAGAGTCCAGAGAAGAGGAGGACGTGGTCATTAAGTGTAGTAGTCCCTCAGGGGTCTGTCCTGGGACCCTCCTTACATTAAACACACAGATTTCAGGATGGTAAGAGCCATACCTTTTAGGTCAATACTGTTGAACAGACTTTGGCTTTCACAAAGTTTGGTTCGCGTTGCTAACATTGGGTTGCCCATAGTGTTTAATGGGAATGGGTCTCATATGGTTTGTGGAGTGTCTTGCAATGGGGTGCCGCGGGTTGTTTAAGCAATAGACAATGCTCTACTTTATTTGTTGGCACCTATTCTCCAAAGAGAATCTCGATGACACTAAGAAGGGCAAGACTGAGCCACGGGGAAAAAAAAGTTTAAGAAAACCTGACACAGATAATGGAAGATTCACTTTTACCCACATGCAAATTATTGACTCTTTCAGAGCGGATATCGACTTTTGTCAAAAGGAGGGGTTGACGGTGGTTATCAACGAGAAAGGGAGACAAAACCCGGTGTTATGTTTTAGTTGGGCTCTCTTTTTTAGAAGGAAAGTTAGCTTCATTGATTTGACTAAGAGTTCCCTGTTCTAGCATGAATAATGAGAAACAAACAACGGCAAAAATTGGGTCGATATCTGGTGAGAGATCAATGAGTAACGCAAAATACTCAGTGGATGACGTTTTGCATATTACCACCAAATTGGACTCTGACTTCTCTGCATATTGATCTGGCAAAATTTTACACCAGATGCCCTTCCTAATGCAACCCTCTCCATTTATCCGGGCTTGGGACTGGCACGAAGAAACACACTGGTCTATGCTTTCCCTGTGGCTGGGTTTAGCTGGGAAGCTCAGTTAAGAAGGGAGGTGATGATTAGCGAGCAGCAGTAAGGTTTCATGAAAGGAAAGATGTGATGTTTGCTCTGAGGGTGTTGATGGAGAAGTACAGAGAAGGCCAGAAGGAGTTGCATTGCGTCTTTGTGGACCTGGAGAAAGCACGACAGGTTGAGGAGAGATGAGCTGTGGTATTGTATGAGGAAGTCGGGAGAGGCAGAGAAGTACATAAGAGTGGTACAGGATATGTACGAGGGAAGTGTGACAGTGGTGGGGTCTACGGTAGGAGTGACGGAGGTGGGATTACATCAGGGATCGGCTCTGAGCCCTTTCTTATTTGCAATGGTGATGGACAAGTTGACAGACAAGATTAGACAGGAGTCCCTGTGGACTGTGATGTTTGCTGATGACATTGTGATCTGTAGTGAGAGTAGGGATCAGCTTGAGGAGACCCTGGAGAGTTGGAGGTTTGCTCTAGAGAGGAGAGGAATGAAGGTCAGTAGGGCCATCTAGACAGAATACATGGGTGTAAATGATAGGGAGGTCAGTGGAATGGTGAGGATGAAGGGAGTAGAGATGGCGGAGGTGGATGAGTTTTAAATACTTAAGATCAACAGTACAGAGTAATGGAGATTGTGGAAGAGAGGTGAAGAAGAGAGTGCAGGCAGGGTGGAGTGGGTGGAGAAGAGTGACAGGAGTGATTTGTGACAGACGGGTATCAGCAAGAGTGACAGCGAAGGTCTACAGGATGGTAGTGAGACCAGCTATGTTATATGGACTGGAGACAGTGGCACTGACCAGAAAGCAGGAGACAGAGCTGGTGGTGGCAGAGTTAAAGATGCTAAGATTTGCATTGGGTGTGACAAGGATGGACAGGATTAGAAATGAGGACATTAGAGGGTCAGCTCAGGTTGGAGGGTTGGGAGACAAAGTCAGAGAGGCGAGATGGCGTTGGTTTGGACATGTGCAGAGGAGAGATGCTGGGTATATTGGGAGAAGGATGCTAAGGATAGAGCTGCCAGGGAAGAGGAAAAGAGAAGGTGGTGAGAGAGGACATGCAGGTGATGGGTGTCACAGAGCAAGATGACGAGGACAGGATGAGATGGAAAAAGATGATCTGCTGTAGTGCCCCCTAATGGGAGCAGCCGAAAGAAGAAGAAGAAGCCACTGACTTGAAGGACCCTAATTCTGATATAAGTGATAGTAGTGCTGAACAGGTTCGTGTTGCCAACGTGCCTACAGCAACATTCACCTTTGAGGACCGCCACTTACAGTGACAAGAGGTACAAACCAGATTGTGATGTACTCTGACCGCCACTGTTGCCCCTGCCCCACTACCACACAAAGACAGCCTGGCAGCCACCCTGCTATGCATTCCTGGCAAACTGGACAGATATTTTATGTTGAGTTCTGTGTGAAGCCATTGCTTTGTGTGCTTTTCAGAAAACTGCATTTTTTTGGAAAAAATATGCAGCCCTCAAAGAGTTAAAGAGCGCTACACAAAAACAAGTTGTGTTGGAGTGTAAAAGCTAACAAGTTAATGGAATGTTCTTAATGTTCATCATTATCCCTGTGTGACAATAGAATGCACTCAGATAATAGTTAGACAGAAAACCATTACGGGCATACATTTATCTAACCATAGGTACTGTTGCACATGTGGACCATCTTCCGGGCTCTGGTGAGGTAAGCAGTACCACCCCGGGACGAGAGGGGCCCCGGATTCTAACAGCATCTTTTCCTTTCCCACTAGGATGATACCTAGACACACCCATAATGCCCTGAGAAGGCCCTGCCCCTTCCTGTGCAGACAATATAAAAAGGAGCTCCTCCTGGAAGGTGGTATCACATCCTGACTTGTCATTCAGTGAGGACAGAGCTCCAACCTACTACTTATTGTTACTGCTGAATGAAGCCATTTTCTTTTTGTGTTTTTGGGCCCCAAAGGTCATCTTTTCTGTTTTGAGTGAATGGGTTGACCCGGCTGGAACCCCAACTATTTATCTGAATGCATTGGTCTGCTTCCTGGCCACAGTACTATACTTCAGGCCAACAGAGCTTGCCAGAACTATCCACTTAATTCTTCTAAAAAACATCAAGTTGAATTTTGAAAGTCCCCAAAGTCCTACTGGCTACCACACTACTTGATCACTTACTTCATGTGTCTGTGATTCTCTGTGTAAAGAAAAATAACAATCTCAATCCACTGGACTAATTCTTTTCATAATTATAAATGCTTCAATCATTCGTGTCTCCTCTTCATCTCCTTAAGGCTCAGCTCTTGTAATATTTCCTCATAACTCATCCCCTGCTAGCCCTGGAATCAGCCTAGTTGCTCATCTCTGGACTTTTTCTTGTGCTGTTATGTCCTTTTTGTAGTCTGGAGACCCAAACTGCACACAGGACTCCAGATGAGGCCTCACCAGTGTGTTATAAAGCTTGAGCAGAACCTCCTGTGACTTGTACTCCACACGTCAAGGCGCTATATAACCTGACATTCTGTTACCCTTCTTAATGGCTTCTGAACACTGTCTACCAGTTGACAGTGTCGAGTCCACTACGACTACTAAATCCTTCTCATAAGGTGGACTGTCAATTTTCAGACCGCCCATTGTGTATTCAAACCTCACATTTTTACTTCCTATGTGTAATACTTTACATTTACTAACATTAAATGGTTAAAAGTCTCAACTCCATCAATCTTTCCTCATAACTCATCCCCTGTAGTCTTGGAATCAGCCTGGTTGCTCTTCTCTGGACCTTTTCTAGTTCTGTTATGTTCTTTTTGTAGCCTGGATACTCAAACTACACACAGGACTCCAGATGAGGCCTCATCAGTGTGTTATAAAGCTTGAGCAGAACCTCCTGTGACTTGTACACCACACATCAAGGCGCTATATAACCTGACATTCTGTTAGCCTTCTTAATGGCTTCTGAACACTGTCTACCAGTTGATAGTGTCAAGTCCACTATGACTCCTAAATCCTTCTCATTAGGTGGACTCTCAATTGTCAGACCGTCCATTGTGTATTCAAACCTCACATTTTTACTTCCTATGTGTAATATTTTACATTTACTAACATTAAATAAATTTCATCCATACACAAATCTGCCCAAGTCAGTCAGCTGTCAAAGTCCCTCTGTGATGATTCAATGGATTCTCGATTATCTGCCAATCCACCGATCTTCGTATCATCTGCAAACTTAATTAACTTGTTACTTATATTCCTATCTAAATCATTTATATACAGTATATGAACTCTTTAAGGGCTAATTATTTTTGTACCCTTTGTCTCAGGGCAGGATATGTTTTCCAAAAAACTCAGTTTTCTAAAAAGCACACAAAGTAATGGTTTCACACATAAATCAACATAAAATATTTATTTATGACAAATGTCACTCTGTTTTATGTTCACATATTTATAATTGCATACATGTTTGTCTCATCACTCATAAGCTGAAAGGCAATGTTTAGAAAAAAGTGAATTAGTCAAGTGGCTGGTAATCCGTAGTGTCCATGTTTGATGAAGTCCAGTAGGTAACTTATCTCCTATGGATCTACAGTATGTCTCTCTATTCCTCCCAGGGCAAATGTTGCTGTAGGCACCTCAGCGACACGAGCATGCTCAGCATTACGATCAGCTGGGGACCGATCAGCTGACGGAGATACCTGACTTTGGTTTTCAACCTCCAGATCACTTGCATCAAAATCGAATTTCTAGAAGTCAGAGTCCGATTCAGCAATAATACTTAAAAAAACAAATAAATAAATAATACGCACAGAGTATTTTGCTTTGCGCACTCGCTTCGCTTCCTCACCAGATGTCAATGCCATTCTAGACGTTGTTTACTCTATGCTACTCACACACATGCAGGCATTTGACGTCAAGTCAACGAGTCTAACGCTCCTCCTAGCAAAGAGGGTCTACCTGTAACATGATGGCGTTTACCGCTTTTATTGCCCTGAAGTCACTGTGTCAACATTAGTCGCCATCCCACCCTAAAAGAGTTCAAAATAGCAGCTGCCCCAGCACTGCCCCGTGCTGGACACCACTCTTAACGTCAGTCAATTCGGATGAGGGTCCTGACACCATCACTCTCTCCTTCCTGTGTCTGAGCCAATTCTGCACCCGCCTACACACCACACCATGAACTGCCACTTCTTTTAGTTTGATGCCCACCCTCTCATGTGGTGCCTTATCAAATGCCATCTGAAATTCCACATGAATAATATCATCTGCTCCACTCTGATTGTATCCTTTTGTTGATGTACCCTTAGACGGGGCATCAGCTCATCGCAAGGTGAATACAAGCAGACACTCACATACACTGGCGTCATTTTAGCGCCACCAAATCTGCATAATTTTGGAAGGAAACCGGAGCACACGGTGGAAACCCAGCAGGAAAACATGTACACTCCAGGCAGGGAATACCAGCGACGTGACTCCCAGCGAGACAGCAGTGCTACCGCTCTGCCACCGTGTCACCCCCATGTGTGTTAACAGTGTTCATTATTTAAATGAAGTTAATGAGTTATCTGTAAAATGTAACATACATGCTGTAATGCATTTCATCATGAAAGTGATATCAAGTATAATTCTAAGGGTTCTAAATGTGCAGAGAGCTGGAATATCATATATTTAATGTGTTCTGTGTGGTGATCTATTGCTGTTTGCACTGCTGTCAAATCAGGAGGAAACCCCAGAAAAAAAGACAACACAAAAGACGGTAGGTGAGACTTTTAAAATGTATCGTGTCATTATGATAGGGAAAATGTGACGTTTGAATATAAAAGCACCACAAATGTATCAGTATGTCGGCATTTTGCTTCACCACATCGAACCATTCATCAAACATCAAAGCGCACACATCGATCCCGTAGGAACCTCAAAGCGGATTTCTGTCACATGTCGATAGTAAATGGAGACTCTGACATCACATTCCGACCTTTGTCACACTGCACCCCCCGACTTTTTGCTGGGACTGCAACTCGCGCACGTGTCGAGTTAATTTATGAGGACCTGCTCAGAGGAGCGTCAAATGAACGCTGAGAACGTGTGGCAGCCATGATGCGTGCGCATCCGCGTTCTGAGCGTGAAGTATAAATGAGCCCTAATGGGCAATTTAGTTAAGACATCGGGGGATATTATACACTTTCTAATCTCGATACTGTACATTTTGAAAAATGATGCTCACTGTATAATTACTTGGCCGATTCCAGGACTTCAGGGGATGAGTTATAACGAAAGATTCAAAGAGCTGAGCCTTTACAGTTTAAGCAAAAGGAGATTAAGACAAGACATTATTGAAGTGTTTAAAATGATGAAGGGAATTAGTGCAGTGGATAGAGACAATGACTTTAAAATGAGCTCATCAAGAACATGGGGACACAGTTGGAAACTGTAAATTTCGCACAAACATTAGGAAAATAACTAGAGACACATAGAATAAGTGACCAAGTAGTATAGTAGACAGTAGGCCTTTAGAGGCCTTCAAAACACAACTTGATGTTGTTTTGCAGGAATTAAGTGGACAGGTCAGGTGAGCTTTGTTGGGTTCAGTGCCTCATGTGGAATCAGTGGACATTCAGGTCATACTGTGTGCACAGTGGGGACCCACCCTGGACGGGGCGCCTGTCCACTGAAGAACAAACTCACACTCACACAAAGCCATTTAGCCTCAGCCTGTAAGTCTTTGGGATGAGAATCAGACAAGAATGTACACAAACACTGGAAGAACAAGCACAAAGGCAGCAACTGGACTGTAAATGATATATAGTGTCTTTCATATTATTCTCCATATCACTGCAACCCTTGAGCTCTGTAAACAGGTAGCCTCTCCTCTCTCACAATTCCAAAAAAGTCAGGACAGGATGGAAAATTGCTATTAAAAATAAAAAGGACTGATTTGTAAATTCTCTTCACCCTGCATCACATTGAAAACACTACCACAACACACTATTTGATGTTTTACCTTGCAAATTTATTTAGTTGCCTTTTAGAAAATACACACTCATGTCAAACCTGAGGACTGCAATACACTCCAAAAAAAGTTGGCACAGTCGAGTGTTTCCCACATCATTTCTTTTAGTAACCTTTATTATAGTTTTTTTTTTGAATAGCTAAGACAACATTTATTAAATAATCCTTCCTTTACCCAAAACTATCAGCACAATTTCAAAACCCCACACTCGACCTTACATGTCCATATCTAATTAAAAGTTACCACCAAAAACATTCACTTTTTCATCATAATCAAACTTTTGTCATCATATGACACAAACAAGAAGTCATGAGAAGCCAGTGCTTTTATCTGGAGAACCTACGCTGTGCACAAATGCAGGCCCTCTGGGGTATACAACCACTCTTAGTCACACTGTGTTCTTTAACAGTTACTTATTAACCAAACTTTAAGATGTGGAAACTGGAGTATCTGCACAAAAAAACAAACACACATGAGAAGATGGGCTGGGAAATAAAAGTGCAACGTAAGAAGGACATGGAGGCAGAGTTGAGTACTGTGTCAAAGTTCCATAAGAAGATGCATTCTGCTTGTGCCGTGTACTAATACAGTACTACCACAGGAGAACAGTAGATGGCACTGTTGTCAAAGCTTAAGGTTTCCTAAGGAGTCTGCTGACCTGGCAAACAAAACCTGCAAATTCCATTAGAAAGGCACATCCATCCATCTATCTATCTATCTATCTACCTATCATATACTGCCTTTCATATCTATCTATCTATCTATCTATCTATCATATAGTGCCTGTCATATCTATCTATATCATTTAATATAGTGCTTTTTATATCTATCTATTAGTCCCTTTCATGTCTATCAATCTAATAGTGCCTTTCATATCTATCTATATCATTTAATATAGTGCCTTTCATATCTATCATATAGTGCCTTTCATATCTATCTATATCATTTAATATAGTGTCTTTCATATATATGTATATCATTTAATATAGTGCCTTTCATATCTATCTATCTATTATATAGTGCCTTTTATATCTATCTTTCTATTATATAGTGCCCTTCATATCTATCTATCATACAGTGCCTGTCATATCTATCTATATCATTTAATATAGTGCCTTTCATATCTATCTATCTATCTATTATATAGTGCCTTTTATATCTATCTATTATATAGTGTCTCATCTATCTATCTGTCTATCTATCTATCTATCTATCATATAGTGCCTGTCATATCTATCTATATCATTTAATATAGCGCTTTTTATATCTATCTATTAGTGCCTTTCATATCTATCTATATCATTTAATATAGTGCCTTTCTTATCTATCTATCTATTATATAGTGCCTTTTATATCTATCTATTATATAGTGTCTCATCTATCTATCTGTCTATCTATCTATTAGTGCCTGTCATATCTATCTATATCATTTAATATAGTGCCTTTCTTATCTATCTATCTATTATATAGTGCCTTTCATATCCATCTATCTATCTATCTAAGATTGAATGATTTGAAAATGTTTATAAATGAAAACATAGTTGTATGGACACAGCCTTTGTGTGTGTGTGAACTATAATGACGCCAGTAGGTGGGGTTATACCTTAAGAGGCAGACCCACTTAAACCACGCCTCCCTAATAAGGACTCTTACTGTGTGCTCAGCCTGATTTGGGCAGCTTGGTTTTGAGTTAACACAGTGCATTCATAAGAAAGAAATTTCTGATTACAAATCACAGACTCTGTGTGCTTCATTATTACAGACTGACTTTGTGCACTTTTGACGACAACTCTAAAGGGAAACAGTTGACAAAATGATCAGCATTCTCTCCTTTGCTTACCTTGGACAGCCAGATCCTTCCATCTCTCCTTGTTCTGTTGAATGATGTTCATCAAGTCTGTCTTGAAACGCTCCAGGTTGATGTTGGTTAGGGAATAATCAATGGAAGATCCTTGATCTACGGTGTTCCTCTGCACAGACTCCACTACTGCTCCTGCACTGCTGTTTATGCTGGTGAGAAAGAAAAGGTGCAAGTTACATTGTGCTCTCTGCAGCCCTGAAAAAGACCAATGGATTTGAAAATGGAGGAATGAGGGAACAACTAAAATATATCTCAACGAAGCACAAATAAAGCAGAGCAGGTATCTAAAACATAAGAAAAAAACACTAAAGGTCAGATCTGCTGTGGGCCTCACCCCAGACTGAACATGCAGGCCTCTGTCCCTAGGCCCAAAAACAGGGCTAAGGCCTTTAAATGAGCAAAATGTCAATACTGTCCCCTAAAGGAGAAGTGGGAAGCAGTAACCCTCTGGTCCAAATTACAAAAAAATAAAGTTACCTTTCATTTAATGAAGGGTTTCTTAAATTGCTCGCGGGTTTCCGTGGTGATTAATGGTAATGGGTTGTGGATGGTTTGCAAAGTAGGCCGCAGTAAGCCTTGGTGGGTTTGTTTAAGCAATCGACATTGCTCTGACGACCATCTTTGATTGCCCCCCTGACTTTTAATGATCATCTATAAATCTCCAAGACAAAGGCTCTGACGATATTAGACGATTTACAAAGAGGGAGCGTGCTATCGCCTGGGTACCCAAGAAAGAATGGGTCTCAAAAACACTAAAACACAAGATTGGGTTACAACAAAAAAAAAAAAAATGAGACCCAAATGCGGCAAGAAGATTATTTGTGCCAAAGTAATTTGTAAAATTTATTTCACAAATCCATGCAATTCAGCTGAGAGAGCCAGAGACTGCCAGGGAGACGGACAAATGACAGCAGTAAATCAGGTTAGGGAGAGCAGAAGAAAAGGTAAAGGACACAAGCAGGTTGTTTTGGGGAGCTTGACCAATATGGTTACAAAACTCAGAGTTTGTGAAGGTAGTATTAATAACCAGCCAGTTCTGACATGAATTCTATGAATATGTACTGTAATTATAATGACGAGTATTCAGCGCAATGTCAGAGGTGTCACTATGCCACCGACATTCCTAGCTGCTGGATGGGACATCTGATTTGTCAGCACTCTCCCACTTGGCTGTAATGTCCCTATGCTTCTCTCCGGCCTAAATATGTATGTATACAGGGTTATATAGGGTGGTCCAAATCTATTTATGCAATTTTCATTACGCTATAACTTATTAAGTTTATTACATAGAAAATCACCTGAAAAATCCCGGACCATCGAGAAGTGTGCAAACTGACGACATAAGAATTGTCTTCGCACCAAACTGGAATCGTCCCTGCATAAATCAAAGTCATCCAGACGATTTGGATCTGCATAATTAGATCTGGACCACCCTGTACATTATATTTCTGGGAATGAATGATACCTTTTAAAGCAAGTTGAACACATATCTCATTTTGTACCATATTTCTCTCTCTTGTAAATTATTTTCCACCTGGGTACAAAAGAGTTGGTATTTTGTTTCTAGTCAGTTCTGCACCAAGAAACATATTCCAGGAAAGAAAGAGCACTATCTGCTGGAGACCCCAGATTTAAAGAATTATTTACAAAATTAAAAAGGTACATAAGAAAAGTTTTACCTCAAAAGGCATACACATAAGGCTTCTTAGCGTTATGTTTACCCCAAGGAAAATGAGGATTTTTTTTTAACCATAAAAAATGTAATTACGTGTAGCAGAAACATGTAAATACCACAATGTCACCATAAATGCAGTAGGGAAGACATGCTGTGTTGATGCAGGCTTAGTGCATGTCCTTCATGTGGCACGCTTTGTCACCAATGCACATCCTAATGTCACAATCAGGACAGTAGACGCGTGTTTGTCGTGCAGACATTGTTTCCGTTGCTTGAGCTTTAGATGGTAGAATGTCAGTGCCTGATCTGCATGATCGATACGCCCCTTGTGTTATTACAGGCTACTACAACACAAGACTTAGTGACCTCCACATTTCCCCCGATACAAACATTGATGGTTACTACATTGTGGACAGTATTTAGGGGGCTAACATCTTGCTTGCCCTTCCACTTGACTGCAATTATTTTGCCTTTTTGTCACACAGCTACTTGCACCATGATGACGCTTCACCCGATCGGATTCCTCAGGCATTTGATGCCGTTTTGGTCATACGGTGCCATATGCAATAGTTTCACCATCCATCTCAACGTCTGATAACCAACTCACATTGTCATCACTATCTATTGTTTGATTGAAGTTAACGGTTCAATTTTAGTTTGTTCTGAAACTGGCTTTACAGCTTCTCGTTTACATGTCATTGTGTTTTGGTTGACTGCTTCACCCCACTTATGAATATAGATGAGTTACCTTAGAGCAGGGGTGTCAAACTCTGGTCCTGGAGGGCCGCAGGTTTTCATTCTAACCCTTTTTCTAATCAGCGAGCAGTTTTCACTACTAATGAACTCCTTTTCCCTTTATTTTAGTAGCCCTGTTTTTAAGGATTCAGGCCTTTTGAATTGATTCGTTTCTTCATGAAATGGTAGCCAAACAGAAATGAGATGTGAAACGAGCCAACGGATGACCAGCTAAATCGGGGCATCAAACTCCAAACAAATTCACTCCAACCAGTTTCTTAATGAGAAGCCAATTCTTGCTGTAAATTATGCTCGTTATTTCATTCCATGGCTTGTTGCAGCTCTCATTCTGCCAAAGCAAACATTTCCAAAACTGTTGATTTTCTGTTCTTTTTCTAAGAACACCATCATGATGTTTTGGAGACCTGAGAGATCAACCTTAGTGAGGTCTTCACCTTTCTTTATTTTCAGATATTGTGTAATGGGCACAGCTGAGCTGGTCATGCGGTGGCTCGTTTTGTGTCTCATTATTGTTTGGCTGCTAATTAAGGAAAAAGACACAACTAAGGGGTCAGAGTCAAGTTAATTAAAACTAAAGGAAAAGGACTTAATTAGCAGCATAAACAGGTCACTAATTAAAAAGATGGTTAGAATGAAAACCTGCAGCCACTGCGGCCCCTCCCGGACCGGAGTTTGACACCCGTGCCTTAGAGTGACAAATAATTCATGATTTTTTTAGCAGCATGATGTTACTTCATCCAGTAGATGGCAGCGGAATACTGTTCTGCTTATTTGGGCTTAAAACTGTAAAGCAGATCATTATATGTCACCCCGAGAATGACTTGGGAATAACTGTATTTAGAGAATTCTGAGCCTGAATCATGCTAGGGGTTAATGTCAAGGAGGTTAAAGCAAACAAATCTAAATAATTACTAAATAAATAAAGAAATGCAGGGGGTCAAAAGCTAAAACATTCAGCAAATAAACAGAAGTAAAAAAATCAAGAACAGAAATGAAAGTCACCTGTAGTGAGCTCAGCTGTTTCTCATTTTTTATAGCTGGGGTCAGACAGTCACCCCACTGCATCATAAGGTGGCCCCGCCTCCTTGAGCTCCACATACAGGAAGCAGGGTATATAAACACAGAAAACTAATGCATAGACACTTCACATAGTACAAAATAACATACAAATCAAAATATTATACAAATACAAGGACTAAAGCTAATGTCACATTACATGACTTTTTGTTGCAGGGTATGTGAGGTTTACCGATCACAGTCCCTGATCTCATCATTGCACCGGGTCAAATTACACAACTGTAAATTGGATTTACCGAGCAAGTGCCTATCTTCAAGCACAGTTGTCTTCGCCCCTTTACTGACATCCCGACAGAGTCTGGGCTGTACATAGGCTTAACATCACTGCCCTTTATTTCTTTATTAGACACGTTTGCATATAATGTGCAAAGCACCAATTACAAGAGCCCATGTTTGTTGGCATGAAAAAGCTCAGCCTTCCCGTTTACCCGTTTTGTTGAGATGTGGCGTATTTTTCCATCAAAGATATTTATCAGGACTATTCAATGTTCATCCAGATATCTCAAACAGATTGAAGCGTACAAAATTTTGACATTTCACATTTTCCCATTGAAAATCATTGGTGAATCTGCAAACTTGTCTACCCTAAAATGGAGAAACGTTTGGCGCAACTTCAACTAGGAGTAAGTTTACTGTTTCACTTCGACCTTAAGAGCGGTTGCTTGAACTTGTATGTTTTGTAGATTTTCCTCTTTTATTCATCTGACAGCCACCTGAATGGCAAATGCCAGTAAGTCAAACACCGGGCAGAGCGTGCGGGTGCCAATAGCTTACTCAGCAGCACCCTCTCCTGGGGCTTTAGGTAAGTTATCTAACTGAGAACAAAAAAAGTAATTTCTCTGGAAACATATGAAGTGGAAAGTAATTATGTAAGCATAAATAAGACTGAACTGATTGAAGAAGATTATCTGCAGATTATTATTGTAAAAGACTGATGTTATCAACTTGCAGCTAAACGGTGTTTGAACTAATTAATACTTCAGGAAAGACGCAGCTGATCTGACTGATAGAAACACAGTGTAGGTTTAAAAATAGACAGTGGTTTTGGGACATGGTGGGTTTCGGTGTATTTAGCCCCTGATCTTTGGAGCCCAACCCCCTGATCTTTCAGTCCCAGATGTACACAAACATTCATGGCAAGTCCCTCATCTTCTGAAATAAGGTTACAAATGTTACTACCATTACAAATCGCCACACACAACGTTACAAATGGTACTAACATTTCAAAGTGGGCAGACAATCTGAAAAATCGATGCCGATGATGTTAAAAAAGCGCTGTGAAAATCGTCGCCTAACTGTCTGTGAAGTTGCTCAAAAAGTAGGAATCAGTAAAAATATGTATCACACGGTCGTGAATGAAAAACTGCAGGTGTATTGTGTTGCTGTAAAATTTGCCTCCATGTGCCTAGTCAGTGTTTCTTAAACTTTTTTTTTTTCTCACGACCCAATTTTTCTTTTGTTTGTCTTCACACCCCAGACTTGTCCCCGACTGTCATCCACCCTTGTTGAATCACAGGTGATAATCATCCTTTTTGTCGTACATGAACCCTTCCAATTGAATGCAATTGTCAATCTCCATTAACTATGGAGAAACTATGGTCTGGCATCAATGTGTATCAAGCGTTAGGTCGAGGTTATATCTTGGGACATTTATGAGTCTTGCTGAGTCTCGGGAATAAGGTAGCCTTAAGCCTAGATTTGGGGGCACCTGTGTGGTGTTTACACAAAAGCTCTGTGGAGTCCTGAGGAGTGATTGGCTGTACAAGCATCACTCGTAATCAGTGCTTTTGTGGCTGGGGTCTGTGTTTGTGATTTTTAGGGTACAAGAACAGACCAATCCATTTAATGAATTTGGTGAGTTCTGCCCTTCCCACGATAGCATAGACTTGACCCTCAGCCACTGTTTCTGCTGACAGTTTGCCACTTTGTCCCTCTTATCACTGTCTGCTGCTATGCAACAGTAATCAACTTGTCACATTATGAGAAGTGCAAGAAAAATAAATCAAGGGAGATTGGCTGGGTCTTTTAACACTAGAATTACCAAAACCTACGAAAAAACTCGTAAACCCGGCCCACCTTAAATTCCTTCGCATCTCTCCATTCAGCGTCTTTTGTCTTGTAAATGTGTTGATAAGCCCAAGAAGCCAGCAGATAGTGAACAGCTGGGACAATTGGGAAAAGCTGACAAAACTATTGTAATTTGCTAAGATAATTATGCAATTATATTCTTTTAAGGAATTGACTAATTAACACAGTGAATTCAACTCAAAATTGTTTAGCAAGAAATGAACAACCAAAGAAGATGTGCTTCAAAAAAGGTGTTAGTGCCAGAAGCAATGAAGAACGTCACTTCACATGATTTTCAGCATCCTCCAGTCAATCGCCATTGATCACTCCTTCCTCATGGGGCTCTCACTTCTGGCATTAAGTGCCAGAATTTCCTCAGGCACAGTGCAACCTGCTCTGGGGACAGTGCCAGGTGGGGAGTTTGACTGGGGTGGTATACTTGTCTCATCGTTCACTGATGTCCTAAAGCAAGCTCAGGGAAGTAACATCCCGTGGAGCAGATTGGCAAAAGCACTGATTGTTTTGAGTTGATCCTATGCTACAGTACAACTGAAAGTCTTTCTGTTATCTTCTTCAGAACTTCCGAGAAAACCAAAAGTGACCTGCGCCTAACAAAGCGGCAGTGTAACTTGCGTAAGCAACGTAACAGCATAACCAGCCAGCGGTATATTACGTGTGTAATCTAATACAGAGAAGGCCGATATTCCTGCCAGCCACGTTATGACAACACAGAGGTGTAGCGGCCTTTCAAGAATATGTCTCGATAGAAGCAGAGGTCAAGGTTTTAAGTGTAGAGTAGCGTACTGTAGCAGAGGTCTGCAGGCTGTTATTCATGTCATCAAGGTTATGACGATCGATAGGTGTACTGGCTTTTTGGGTGTATACCGCTATGCAGCTGGCCCAAAAAATGGCTTGCCGGGATCAAAGGGTTAACTCTTACGGTCAATACTACCACGGCATGTATCCTTCAAAACAAAAGTCAAGTTGGGAAGCATGCACTGGGACAGTGCGTTGCCACCCCCACTACACTGCGAAACAACTCGGGATCCCGGTTGGCAACCCCCCAGGCAGACACTCGGTCCAGTCCCACCCTCCGGAAATGACCCTCCATCTGCCGCAGACAGGTGTTATGTGGGCGACCCCTTGGTGTGGTCCAGCCACTTGGGACCCAACAATGAGGATCTTACGAGCCGGATCACCCTTGGGGAAACACGCCACATGGCCATAGTGCCGTTACTGATGCTCCCTCACAATGCAGGTCATGTGCCTCATTCGGGACTCTATGAGCAACACAAAGTCAAACCAGTGGGACCCAAGGATTTTCCTGAGAGACACAGTACCAAAGGAATCCAGTCTTCGTCTCAGGTCACTGGATAGCGTCCATGTCTTGCAACCATATAGTAAGACAGAAAGCACCAGGACTTTAAAGACTTGGACCTTCGTCCTTTTGCATAGATATCGGGAGCGCCACACACCCCTTTCCAGCGACCTCATGATATAACATCTGTTGCCATTGACCATCATTATATCTGCAGATGACATTGCCATCAGAGGCCTACTCACCAACAATTGATGAGACATCTTACACTTGGTTTCAAAAGAAAACAAGCTCAACAAAGCCAAGCACACGATACCTCAAGTTTAAAGCAGAAGAGCATAAGGACAAGGAGAGCTCTCAACGCTCCACAATTTAAGATTGGAACTGGAATTTTCCTTAAAGAATGAATTTGGTATTTTTCAAGTTTTCATTCTTTATAAATAAAAAAATAATAATTGTCTGTTCTTGCAGCTTACAATGGGGCATAAGGGTACACGGATCCATCAGTGAATACAAAAGCCTTAAAACTTACTGAATGCCAAGCTAAAAAAATGTCATTGAGTATTGATCCACGTAATTGGGTATCTATGTTGTTGGGCTGTGGTGGGCTGGCGCCCTGCCCGGGGTTTGTTTCCTGCCTTGCACCCTGGGTTGGCTGGGATTGGCTCCAGCAGACCCCTGTGACCCTGTAGTTAGGATATAACGGGTTGGATAATGGATGGATGTTGTTGGGAGAAGGTAAAAAAGCAAAACGTAAATAGGACTTCAAGCGACTGCATAATTAGAAGGTTGGGCACACCTTGGGTTAACATTTAAACAACAATAAGACATACACTAAATAAAATAATGAAACCCGCTAACCCATATGCTGGGCGTTCTGCATGCTGTGATGTTTGCATTCGAACACAAAGATGGAGACGCACACCTATGAATTTTTCTGAAGAATAGTTGTTGCTGAAGAAATAACAAACATGAACAGATCTGGATGATGATACAAGGGAAGATTTCTCAAAATATTCAGAAATTTTGTTTGTTTTCTATTATTTTGACCTACAAACCAATGCCTACCATTTTTACTTTCTCGTATATGAAGTATAGGGAAATTATTGGAATCGTCCAAAAATTCGATGTCGAGATTTTCATGAATCTCTACGTTTTAGACCTCTCTGAGTCTGAAAATACAATTTTTGGAATTATGTCTGTGTGTCGGTCTGTGTGTGCGTGTGTAAACACGATAACTTAAGTACGCTTTCACTTCGGTCAACCAAATTCTGCATACAAGTATTAGGTAAAAAATATAGATTTCTATCAACTTTTGGGCTATTTCTGCTAACTGGATATGGTACTTAACTGGAACACATACTCAATTTTTTTTTATTTATGCAGCTGCCGATTTATTCAACTTTACTTTTATAATAATTGTTAATATTATTAGTTTGATTTGTTGTTGATAGTTCTTTAATGTACATAATATAAAAATATAATTCTTGTCTTGCGGTTTACTCCTCAAATATCAATCCCCATATCTGAATATACGAGAATGTCTAGAGGAGAGCACTCCCGATTTTTTCCTCCCTTTTCAATTTTGTTCCACCATCTCCCAGTCTAAGCTCCATATGCTTGTTTTGAGCAAACAAATTATAACAATCAGGGCCATTGAGTTCAGGCTGGACTCACATTGAAGTTAAGACGACACACTGGACTGGACATTGGAAACACATAAACCACCCATGACGTGTGACAAGAAGAGACACTCGACTGTGACATGGCCACTCCATTTCATGGAGTTTGTAAGCTCACTGACCTTTCTGGGAGTGTGACTAACTGGTTGGGTTTACCATCACGAGTTGGCTGACTCTGATCCCACATCTGCTTCATCGTGTGACTGAAGAAGAAGAGGAAGTTTGAAGAAGAAGAAGAACCATCAGTCTCTTGGTTAATAAATCTGACAAGATCAATCAATAAATGAAAAGCCGTGTACCTGTTCAAGGTCTATGACAATGTGATCACACTGGGCAAGTGACAACTGAACAAAATGGACAGGGTGGCACAGGCCTCGTATTTAACAGTATCCTCCACTCAAAAATGAGAATATTTTAAATGTTAATTATGTTACTTTTTAGTGGATGCCGAAAACAATTTTTAATCTCATGCTTTTGTGGAGAAATTTAACAATGAATAGTTGATAGGTGGTCAATGCAGGACGGTACCAAATGATGTGAAAAACGTCCATTGAGAAAAGGAAAAACAATTCTCACGTAACTCGTGTTGCATTGCAGCCACACACATTTTTTACAGTGCCATCCATAATGTTTGGGACAAAGACACCTTGATGTACCCGTCATTTCAGGCTGATCCTACAGTAAGAGTGCTTATTGGGGAGGCGTGGTTTTAGTGAGTCCACCTCTTTAGGTATAACTCCGCCTTCCGGCATCATTATTGAGCATAAATTCAAGCGAGTGCAGAAGGAACTCA
Source organism: Polypterus bichir lapradei (assembly GCA_026402145.1). Lineage (NCBI taxonomy): Eukaryota > Metazoa > Chordata > Cladistia > Polypteriformes > Polypteridae > Polypterus > Polypterus bichir. The sequence continues at coordinate 6,180,801 of JANRMT010062814.1, forward strand.
GAGACCAGCTCAGGGAGGCGAAGGAGCTGTATTGGAGAAAGCTGGAGCAGAAGTTGCAGAATAACAGCATGAAGGAAGTGTGGGATGGGATGAAGATCATCACTGGCTGCAGCTCGAAGCAGAATGCCACCATTGAGAGAGACATGGAGAAAGCAAACCAGATGAACAACTTCTTTAACAGGTTTGACCACCCTAACCCACTCTCACCTCGGAGTACTGCACCCTCCACCAATTCTTCTACTGATACCAGCATAGGAGAGAGTTTCCCCCCACCCACAATTACAGCAGCCCAGGTAAGCAGAGAGCTGAGAAGACTTCATGCCAGCAAAGCAGTGGGTCCTGATGGAGGATCGCCATGACTGCTGAAGGCCTGTGCACTGGAGCACGGTCCTCTACAGCGCATCTTCAACCTGAGCCTGGATCAGGGGAGAGTCCCGAGGCTTTGGAAAACATCTTGCATCACCCCAGTCCCAAAGGTATCACGTCACATGTGATGAAGACCATGGAGTGGCTGCTGCTTCACCACCTGAGGCCACAGGTCCGCCACGCCCTTGACCCTCTGCAGTTCGCATACCAGGAGAAGGTGGGAGCGGAGGATGCCATCATCTATATGCTACACCGATCCCTCTCCCACTTGGACAGAGGCAGTGGTGCTGTAAGAATTATGTTTCTGGACTTCTCTAGCGCCTTCAACACCATCCAACCTCTGCTCCTTAGGGGGGGGGAGAGAGAGAGAGAGAGAGAGAGAGAGAGAGAGAGAGAGATAGATAGATAGATAGATAGATAGATAGATAGATAGATAGATAGATAAAATACACATTCAACTCAGTGCCACTTGCCAGACTCATTGACCAGACTCTAGGCATATGATACTTGATGGTATATTTGAGAATTAAACTGTGCTGCCTGAGCTATTTTTGGGTCGGCTCTCATATAGGTGGGGGGTAAAGAAATTTATGGAACATTTCCTAAAAAGGTGATCACAGGGGGTATGCAGATACAGTAAGTACACATTGAATAAGCAATTGAAACTGCAGTTATAATTTGGTCAAGAAGGGCATAGCTACCAACCTTCATGGAGCCAAGAAAACAACACTAAATATGGCCACTGGACAAGAGTGGGATGGTGTGTGCGTGTGAGGATGGGCTACTCAGTAATTACTTGGGAGCTAACAGTTGGCCCACATTCACTCTATGTTCCCCATCATGCTGAAACCAAGACCTAAAATGATTTCCATTAACAGGCTATGGCCTTCAAAAAGCTTAGCATGAAAGCAGATGGACGCGGCTGTTGCTCCTGGGGAGTTTAACCCCAGACTTTTGTCAAATGTTTGAATTATGGTGTGCTGCACAGCAACTTCACAAAGTGTTCAAATGTTTTCACTTTTTACATTTTGTTGTGTTTCAGCCTTCTGGTAAAACCACTTAAATTAATTGATTCCCTGATCAAGCAGTGGAAGGTGACTCTGCTAGAAGTGTGACTGCGAATCATATTTCGATAAATAAACACACCTGTTACCCAGCTTAACTTCCATTCAGCGTGTGTGTTGGTCTTTCCATCTTTGTTCTTATTTCAGTAATTTTCCTTTTCCACCTCCAGAAGTGAAAACCCAGAACAGGGTCTGTGGCCACGCCTCTAGCTCCGCCCCTACCACTATAAGAACCCTCTGGGACAGGAAGTGTCCCAGCGTGTATCTTAACTACGAAAAGAAAATCCGAGCACATCACACCAGTCTTAGTGTCACTACACTGGTTACCTGTGTCATTCAGAATTGACTTTAAAATCCTGCTTATAGTTTACAAAGCTTTCAATAATCTGTTCCATCATATAATTCAGAATGCCTTTGACCTTACACTCCAAATCATAACCTTAGATCTTCAAATGAGTGTCTGCTTAGAATTCCAAGAGCTAAACTTAAAGGAAGTAGTGAGGTGGCCGGGCGGCCTTCTGCTGTTATGCACCTCAAATCTGGAATAGCAGACCGATAGAAATTCGCCAGGCTAATACAGTGGAGCACTTTAAAAAACTGCTGAAAACACGTTACTTTAACATGGCTTTCTCAGAGCTTCATCTTAGTTTAATCTTGATGCTCTGTATATTCAATTAATTATTATTACTATCATGGTATTTATATTCAAAATCCGTACTAACCCCTACTTTCTCTTCTGTTCTTTTTCCGGTTTTCTGTGGTGGCGACCTGCGCCACCATCACCTAATCAAAGCACCGTGATGTCCCTCCATTGATGGATTAAAGGCCAGAAGTCCACATAACCGTCATCATCAAGTTCTTCCATGTGAACCCTGAATACCATGAGGACTGATTGAGGTCATTTATGTTAGATAGAATGCCTAGAGGGGACTGGGTGGTCTCGTGGCCTGGAACCCCTGCAGATTTTTTTTTTTTTTTGTTTTTTTCTGTCCTCCCTGGCCATCGGACCTTACTTTTATTCTATGTTAATTAGTGTTCTCTGATTTTAATTCTTACTTTGTCTTTTTTTCTCTTTCTTCATCGTGTAAAGCACTTTGAGCGACATTATTTGTATGAAAATGTGCTATAGAAATAAATGTTGTTGTTGTTCAGTCTTAAACCAAGAGGTAAAGGAGACGCTGCAGAGACTTCTGACGTTTATCTTAAACTTGTGTACCACCTTCAATAGCCCACAACCTCGATGTTTTGAGACCCAAACGTTTTTATGTGTATTAAAATAACGCCTTAAAGCAGTCAAGGCAATCTGCTCCACAGCGGACTGACCGGGCTACAGTCTTCTTAATCCATATACGTACCTGGACTTTTGTGTTGCATCGGCTGCTGACTTTAGTGCTTCCTCTATAAGAGGAGAAATCATCTTCTCTGTCACTTCAGTTAACACAGAGAACGTTGGCTCTACAATGAAGTCAATGAAACCTGCAGAAGGTGACAGACAGATGGACATTACAAAAAAAAAAGCCTGTGCAGAAAAAGCGTGCTAAGCCAAATTATGTCTACACTTCTCTACTATCCTCAAAGGGGGACATTTAGCTCCTCAAATCAAGTTTGAATTAGACAAGAAATACACAATATTACAGTCCAGGAAGACGTCCTGCAGATAAGGCTCAGGTCATATTAGGACTCTCAGAGTGTAGAAAGAGGTGGAAGTGACCTCTATAAGGCTCAATGAACCAGACTGCTTTACTAGAAAGTGATTAAGCCTTCATTATGACAAATATGGTGCCTTTAAAAAGTTTTCAAGTTATTGTTATACAAAGGTGAATACAAAAGTAAGCAATCTGGAAATTACACAGTAACCGTAATGGAGAGATGCTGACGCAACACAATACGTTTGTGATGGTTTATGGGTACTTCAAACATGCACCGTGCAGACTCTGCTGATAGTTTAGTTCAGGGATTCCCAAACTCGGTCCTGGGGACCCACAGTGGCTGCGGGTTTTTGTTCCAACCAGCTCCTGTTTTTTAATTGGACTCCTGGGGTAATTAAGTGAACTGTTATTTTCCAGATTCTGTGTTTGGGAATAATATAGAAATTAGAAACCTAAGTTTGGTAAAAAACATTAAAATCTACTAAGCAGTTATATGGGGAAAATGTATTTTTCTTTCATTTTAACATTTTCATCCTGATTTTCATTGTACTTTTCCAGTTGTTTTAATTGTTTAATTAATTTATTATTTACTACATGGCTGTGTAAGCCCGGGCTTTCTAGAAACTATTGAAATCGCCAGAAAAAAACTAAAATGCAGAGTCAGTGGTTCTGTTTTGCTAAGCGAGTTTCTCACTCGTTTATCTTTCCTCGGCGGTTCTACTTTTGCGGTGGAGTCGCTTTCTTTCAGCTTCTTGCTGTAGCCTCGTACTTCTTTCTTCTTCCGACTCGTTTACTTGTGGCCGCCTTGCCGGCTCTTTGAGCTTCAAGCTGTAGCCTTGCACCCGCGGGCCGGACAGACAGACACACACACTTCAAAGTATAGATGTTTATACAAGGTGAGACACAAAAATAACCGGACTGGGCTTGGGGGTTTCCTGGAAAACCGTCAGAAGGTCGACAAGATGTGAATGATAGAACTATATCCCCTCCTACACGCCCTCTCAACCCGCCAACCGACCAGCTAGGTGTATCCTGTGAATAGCCCAGTCAGTATTTGCACAACAATCGCTACATGAGTTGCCGCGACAATGTTGGGTGAAAAAATCGAACAGCGAGACAAGACAAGACAAGACAACACTCCCACTCACTCACAATGCTTTTCTGAAAAGCAGACTAAAATATTCCTGTCCTTGATCCTCATTCCTATTCGCCCGATTTAGCTCCCTGTGATTTTTTACTTCTTCCCGAAAGTCAAAAGTGACCTAAAGGGAACACGTTTTTCTTCAATGGTTGAAGTGAAGACAGAAGCCTGTTGAAGAGCCTCAACCAAGAAGACTTCCAACACTGTTTCAATCAATGGAAGTTATGTATGGAGTGGTGTAGAGATCGGGAGGGGGAGGATATAGAAGGTGACAATGTTTAGAATGCTGTAATTAATCAATAAATATTTTTTTTTACCAATCTGGTTATTTTTGTGTCACACCTCGTATATAGGGATGTTCAAAGTGAAAAAGCAGATTTCAAAAATTTATTTCAAACAAACTGTACAAGACAGAAACACATTCTTCATATCACTGGAGAGAGGAAAGTTCAAAGTTTAAAAGCCCGCCTAAAGGTACCAGGGAATGCCCCGGAGCGCTGACTTCATTTTCACACAAGGTGGTGCCCCGCCTCATTTCCACTCCGGAAACGACACCATTCCTGGACGATGGATTGGAAGAGGGGGACAACAAAAGATCTTACTCATCGTCTATGGCCTCCCAGGTCTCCAGACCTTACCCCCTGCGATTTTTATCTGTAGGGGTACATTAAAGAAAGACTGCATGTTCCACCTATGCCCGGTAATCTTCAAGATTTGCGACATCGAATTGAGGAAGCTGTGAATTCAGTAACTAGAGAACGGTAGACTTGTGTGTGGCAAGAAATGGTCTACCTGTTTGGTGTCTGCCGCGCTACACATGGTGCTCATGTTGAGGGCGTGCAACCTCAAGGACCATAGGACCAAACTTTGAACTTTCCTCTATCCAGTGATGTGTAGAATGTTTACTGTCTTACACAGTTTGTTTGAAATACATTTTTGAAATCTGCTCTTTCATTTTGAATAGCCCTGTATAAGATTTGTGGGTCTGACGCTAAAGTACTTGAAGCCTTTTGTGATTCAGTGCTGTTTGCCTGGGTGTCTGCTCTGCTGATTGTTAATTGTAATTATTAAGATACAATGAAGGGAGCAAACAGCACAGCTAAAGGGTGAACTACAATGAAATCAGCAAAAGTGAGTTAAGCATTTAAATCTATAGCAAAAATAGAAATATGAGGTGAGACACAAAAATAACCGGACTCAGCTTGGGGCTTTCCTGGAAAACCGTCTGGAGGTCGGCCGGATGTGAATCATACAACTATATCCCCTCCTACACGCCCTCTCAAACCGCCAACCGGCTAGTTATATCATGTGAATAGCCCAGTCAGTATTTGCACAACAATCGCTAAACGACTTGCTGTGACAATGTCGGGTGAAAAAAAATCGAACAGCGAATCATCATCAACTTTCTCGCGAAACTGAACAAAATGGCCACAGAAAGTTAAGAAATGATAAAAACAGTGTACGGTGGTAACAGTTTGTTTCGCACACAAGTTTTTGAGTGGCACAAATGTTTTAAGGAAGGACAAGAAAATGTGGTAGACGTTCAATGCCCAGGTCAGTCGGGAAGGAGGGGTGCTTCACCAAGACAATGCTCCTGCGCACAATGGTTTTTCCATAAAGCAGTTTTTGACTGATAAAAACATTCCTGTCCTCGATCCTCCTCCCTATTCGCCCGATTTAGCTCCCTGTTCCTCAAAATCAAAAGTGACCTGAAGGGAACACAGTTTTCTTCAATGGATGAAGTGAAGACAGAAGCCTGTTGAAGAGGCTCAAGCAAGAAGACTTCCAGCGCTGTTTCAATCGATGGAAGATACGTATGGAGAGGTGTAGAGATCGGGAGGGGCAGTATAGAGAAGGTGACAATGTTTAGAATACTGTAATTCATCAATAAATATTATTTTTTTCTACCCATCTGGATATTTTTGTGTCTCACCTCTTATTTCTAAATGTCTAATAAATGTAAAAATCATGCTGTGGTGCTTTTCTGAATGTAGAATAAGAGAAGAGGAAAAAAAAATACCAGTTAATTAAATTTGATCAGCTGTTGTCACTGATTATGAATCTGGTTGGAACAAAAACCTGCAGCCACAGTGGGTCCCTAGGACTGAGTTTGGGTCTCCCTGGTCTAGTTGAAGCCAAGTTCAAATGAACCTGAATGCTCTGCTGCACCACTGTTGAACAATCTCTCACCATAGTGAGATTTCGTTTGGTGGAAACCCCAAGAAGAGATCCTGAATAACTGGATGTGAGTGATTGTTTAAACTCGACGTTTTCCTGAAATCATATCACACAAGTCTCCAATTGTGCAATTAGTCATTCAGCCTATTTAAATAGAGAAAAGTCATTACTCTGATGATTTGTGTCACCGTGTGTCCCAAACTGAACATGGGCCTGAGAAAGCAAAGCAGAGAGTTGTCTGAGGAGATCAGAAAGAAGTGATAGACAAGCATGTTAAAGGCAAAAGGCTAGAAGACAATCATCTCAAAGCAGTTTGATGTTCCAGTGACAAAGATTTCAAATATTATGAAGAGGTGTATGGTCCATAAGACTGTAGCCAACCTCCACAAGAGGAAAATCAACCCCAGAATGGACAGAAGAATACTGAGAATGACAGACAAAATGCCAAGGATGATTTCCAAAGAGATAAAAGCTGAACTCCAAGGTGAAGGTCCGTCAGTGTCTGATCACACCACCTGTTGCTTTTCAAGTGACTGTGGGCTCAATGGAAGAAGATCCAGGAGCTCCACATTAAAAAGCCAGATTGGAATTTACTAAAATGCATATTGACAAGCCACAGTGCTTCTGGGAGAAGGTCCTTTAGACAAATGAGACAAGACTTCAGTTTTTTGGCAAGTGACATCAGCTCTATGTCCACAGATAAAAAATGAAACTTTCAAAGAAAAGACCACCATAGCTATTGTGAAACATGGAGGAGGCTCAGTTCTTTTTTGGAGATGCTTTGCTGTGTCTGGCATAGGAGTCCTTGAGTCTGTGTAAGGAACAATGAAATCTCAAGACTATCAAGACGTTCTGGAGTGAAATGTACTGCTCAGTGTCAGAAAGCTCTGTCTCAGTAGCAGGTCATGGATCCTCCAACAGGATAAGGAGCCAAAACACACAGCGAAAAACAACCAAGATTGGTAAAGAACAAAACATTGGACTATTCAGAAGTGGGCCTCTAGGTGCCCTGATTTGAATCCTACAGACCTTAAACCTGCTGTCCAGAAAAGACCCCCTTCAAACCTGATCCACCTGGAGCAGTTTGTTCAGGATGAGTGGGCCAAACAACCTGTGAACAAGGTGCAGAAATGTCATGGAGAGCTCCAGGAGTCTTTGCTTGTGTAGCCAAATATTATGTTAAGGATTCCCATCATTTGTGTTATTATTTTAAGAAGATTAAGAGGTGACATGATTGAAGTGTTTAAAATTATGAAGGGAACTAGTCCAGTGGATCGAGACGGTGACTTTAAAATGAATTCATCAAGAACACGGGGACACAGTTGGAAACTTGTTAAGGGGGAATTTCACACAAACATTAGGAAGTTTTTCTTTACGCAGAGAACCACAGATACTTGGAATAAGTGACGGAGCAGTGGGGTGCACAAGAGGACTTTAGGGACTTTCAAAACTGAACTTGATGTTTTTTCAGAAGAAATAAGTGGGTAGGACTGGCGCGCTTTTGTTGGGCTGAATGGCCTGTTCTTGTGTAGATTGTTCTAATGTTCTATTTAAAATATTCAGATGAATCAAAACTGTAAAGAAAAGCCTGATTTTTGTTAAATATGCAATAAACAATGATGGCTGCCAATAACTTTTGTCACTTTCAAGTTATTTCAGACACAATTGTGGGTTCTGCTTTTTTCGTGGAGGGGTACCAACAAATTTGTTCATGTCTGTAGTCCATACTAGGACTGAGCACTGTCGTCTATTGCAGTGTTTTTCAACCAGCTGGGGCACAGTGGTGTGCCATGAGAGGTACCCAGGTGTGCCATGGCAGTGCTAGTGTAGTGCAGGTGGTTGAGATCTAGGGGGAACAGGCCTACCTAGAGAAGCCGACATAAAAGCAGCTCCATGATTGCTATGTGGCAGACACAACACTCGGAGCACTTTGGACGGGTCTCCAGACTGCTAGAGTCCATCTGCCTGGGTGTGTCTTCAATGAGTCTCACAGGGTTGGTGAATAGTGGGCATATGAGTTGCCTCTGAGGCAGACAGGGGCAGGTAAAAGGATGAGACAGCTGGGAGATGCCACCAAGTGCTCACTAATTGCCATGTCTGCGAATGCTAATCTCGAAGCTACTTTTTTTAAACAGCCTATCCGATAGTCCCATCCCTTTGGACACTTGAACACATGTGTGAAAACATAATGTGTTTGTGCTTAGTAGAACAATAGTGTGTCACGGGATGCATTTGGTTACAGAAAAAAACGCTAGGAAACACTGGCCTATTGTGCTGGTGAATGCCCACCCCCGCCCAATCCATCTCTTAATCTTTCACTCCGACTGGGATAATAATTGAAAACCATCCCTGCTGGGTTATGCCTCCAACTATACTGCCGGCTGGGCCAAGAGTCTTCCCCCACATCACAGTTGCGGTGCCAGTCCATCCGTTTGGGCACTTACCAACAATTTGAATTTTTCAAAATGGAGGCGAGCTTTGCTGACCCTCTTAAATGATAAGTACTTCGAGAACAAAGAGAAAGACAACGCAAAGGTAAGAAAATCAGTACAACCTATCTGTGACCGGGCTATCATCGTGGATTTACGATCGCAGAGAGGAGAAAAGGGCAGGCCAAGCTCAATTTCCTTATCTCCCTAAAAAATGAAAAACACACATGTTAGAAAATAAAACGGCATAAACAGAAAAGTTCAGTTCTGCAAGAGAAGGAGGGGGAGAAGACCAAAAACAACAAAATTCTGGCCAAAGACAAGGTGGAGTCATTCTAGCAGGTGAGAGGCATGTAAAAACACTGGCCAGAAGGAAATGTTGGACACCAGTTGGATGCTGGTTTAAATGCCATCACGAAGGTGCCACCACGTATGCTGTTTAATATGGAGGCCATGAGGGGAGTATTTTGGGTTTTGGTCTGTTGGGTAGCCACCACCCACAAAAATATATATATATTTTACAACAGTTCCTACTAATTAATCCTAGACAGGATTATTATCCATGCACTTTGCAATCTCGCCAAAAATTACTAGCTAGATAACGACTGAAACCCAAAATGGTGGCACAAAATGGCGGTGCAGTAGAACACAAAAGGTAATGACTCATGTCTTAAATCAACAGAATGCAACAGTCATTCACTAAAAAATTAAAAGGCTCAAGAAAAATAAAAAGTATAAAGTCCTATAAAAGAGCATAAAGTTACTGAACGTCATAACACAACGGAATAGACATGCCGTATGACATCAAAGCAGTGACAGACTGAAAATACCTGTCTGAAGAACTCCTCCATCAGGGCCGTAGTCCATCGCTGATGAAGCTCCCAGGATTTTGCTGGATGGCTGATATCAGCTGCATGCAACATCAAGGACATGGCTTTGGCCTTAAATATCCTGGACAGCAATGGTCAGAATTAAAGACAAAGGCGAAACAAAGCAAATGTCAGTGCAAGTGAAACCAAAACAGAGAAGGAAACAGAAGCCCAAACTTACCCTTCCGGCTGCTGCAAGGCGTGTTTTAATGTTTTGATCTGCTGAAAATGACAGGACATGTCTGTCGCCAGCACCATGTCAATGACTAAAGTGCGGAGTTCACTGCAGAAACAGAAAACGAGAATACGCAGTACATATATGGTGTCTACCTTAATAAAAGGATCGGTGTCCGTGTGTCTGTTCCATTCCATTAGATGTAGTGAGAAGTCAAGTAAAATGACACCTTTTATAGGCTAACTAAAAAAGATTACAATATACAAGATTTTGAGGCAACTCAAGCCCCTTCTTCAGGCGAGATGTAATACAGAAACTGGAGTTCCCTGTGTTTATATACACACTAGGACAAATAACAACATTGGAAAACCTTTAACACTAGAATTACCAAAGCCTACAAAAAAACGTGTAATTCTGGCCCACCTTAAATCCCTTCGCACCTCTCCGTTAGCGTCTTTTGTGTTGTGAATGTGTCGATAAGCAGCAAGCAGCCTGCTATCACATCCCCCCACCGCCACAAAATGGGCACAAAGTTTTCTCAACTCAAGTCTGTTTACCTGCGTGTCAGCTGCTTAGAGTTGTATTGAGTAAATACTATATCGTTATTTGGAACACATGCATGTCATGTGTGTTCCGTGTCTACAACAATCTATGTAAACACATCGTTAAAACATTAACGTTTTTCATGTTTTAGTAATAATTGACAAAATGTAGACATGAAGTGTATAATGTGTGAAGTCTTAAGTCCAAATATCACATAAATCACAAAAGGTACAAATATAACAGAACAAGTGCGCGTCTATTCAAGAATATAACTGCAGAAAAAGAACCAGTGTTAGGGTGCGACACTGACACACACTTAGTACGACCGCTTTGGTGGCACAGCGGTAAGAAATGCTGATCACGGGTTCAACCCCGCACAACTCCATTTTAAGAAGTGAGCTGCTCTTATTCTTACTATTCCTAGCGTAAACTCAGAAGTAGACTGCAGAGTTTCCCGTGTACATATACAAAGGCAAAAGTGCAACGTGCATTCATTTTCCAATGTAGAACCCTTGTCATCATCTGAGTTCACCTCTGTTATAGTGTGTCTTTATGTGAAAACAGCAGTGTCACATCGGGGGAGGGGAGCATGAACGTGACTGGGAGAATAAAACTGAATAATAAAAAAAAAAACAAAGCTAACCTTGACTAATACCATAAATTTACACCGGCTGTTACAGACTGAAATCAAATGTATGTTTTTATTCTAAAATAGTAAGAATAAGAGAAGCTCACTTCTCAAAACATAGTCGTGTAGGGTCCAACCCGTGACCTTTTGATTACCAATGAGCAGTTTTTACCGTTACGCCACCAAAGCGGTCGTATCAAAGGCATGTCAATGTTGCACCCTAACACAGGTTATTTTTCTGCAGTTATATTCTTGAATAAAAGTGCACTTGTTTTGTTATACTTGTATGTTTTGTGAAAGTGTTTATTTGATATTTGGACTTCAGGCTTCACACATTATACACTTCATGTCTACATTTTGTCAATTATTACTAAAACATGAAAAACGTTTTTGTTTTAACGATGTGTTTACATGACATGCATGTGTTCCAAATAACAAGATATTATTTACTCAATACAGCTCTAAGCAACTGACACGCAGGTAAACAAACTTGAGCTGAGAGAACTTTGTGCAGCGGTGGGGGGGATATGATAGCAGGCTGCTTATCGACACATTTGCAAGACAAAAGACGCTGACAGAGAGGTGCAAAGGGATTTAAGGTGGGCTGGATTTACAAGTTTTTTCGTAGGCTTTGGTAATTCTAGTGTTAAGCGAGACATCTTAAATGTAAAAAATTAATAGACCTCTTCAGGCTAAGATTCATTAAGCAAGGGAAGACAGCAATGTCTGGTCAAGATCTTTGGATAAGATAATTGTCCAACAAAGTCTTTTGAAGTTTCTGATAAGTTTGTGGGTCTGTAGTCAGGTTCTCTGTCAGCCCGAGAGATGCAAGCAATCCTCATATCTGGCCATGAAACTCGCATTAGTTTGACTTCCTATTATTTTCTCTTTTGTTGTTTTCTGAAGTTGCCCATAAGCCCTGTGACTTTAAAGTCCCTCTCACAGTGTCCATTGCTGTTATAATAATAATAGTAATAACAGTAATAATAGTTTATAATTTATTTTATTTATAGGTGCCTTTCAAGGCACACAAGCACACCTTATAGAGCACATTAATAACAACAGTCACACCATAAAATTAATAAAATATTACAGTACAATAAAACCAGAATAAATACAATAATAAAATTGAATTTAAATTTATCAGCTAAAAAGTATCAGACAGAATAAGCCAACTTAAAAAGATTTAAAGGTAGGAAGAGTCGATATTACGAATGTCTTGTGGGGGAGGTGAGGGGTCGCTCAACTGAAAGCTCTAAGCACACCCATGGTAGTCAAGCGAGCAGGAGGGATAATAAGATTGATAGAGGAGGAAGATCTAATGATGCGAGAAGGAATGAAGATGTGAAGAAGATCAGAAAGATTAGGAGGTGCCCGATTTTGGAGGGTCTTGTAAGTAATAAGCAGAATCTTAAAATCAATGGGAGCCAGTGAAGCTGCTGAAGGACAGGAGTCATGTGTTCTATGGAAGGGGGTTCTGGTAACAATCATAATAACAAATAATAGCAACAACAACAACACTAATAATAATAATAACAACAACAACAATCTGCGGTGGGCTGGCGCCCTGCCTGGGGTTTGTTTCCTGCCTTGTGCCCTGTGTTGGCTGAGATTGGCTCCAGCAGACCCCCGTGACCTTGTAAATTAGGATATAGCGGGTTGGATAATGGATGGATGGATAATAACAATAACAGTGCTATGCCATTCAGCTCTTCTTACCGCCAGTCGTCCTTTGATATGTTGACAAGGATGTTCATTTCATCTTCTTGCATCAGCCTGTACGCCGCACTTACGTGGTGATTTTCCAGGACGGATCGGTCGTTGTACAAAATTGCAACATCTGACCTGCACAAATAAGCACTGCTGTCATCACTCTCTTTTGCAGTCGTTCACAGGTTTACCTCACCAGATCAGCTATACAGTAATATTTTTATTTTTAAAAATGACTAAGGCGAGTGGCCCTGGCTGTGGCAGTTTGACATTTACAAGGCAAATACAATTCAGCCAGAATGCAGCATTAAAGGAATATTCCACTCAAAAATTATATATTTTTATATGTTGCTTACTCCAGGGAGCTCGTATTAATGGCCAAGAAAAAATTTAAAGCTTACGTTTACAAGTGGAATGAAGACAAAAAATGTAATGTTATAACACAAGGATGAATCAAAAAGTAAATCTGAAAAGGAGTCATGTCAAGTGGCTTTTTTGTCATCTCATCCATACAGTGGCAGAAAATCATTGGACCACCGTGCAACATATGCATAAACACATGAAAAGTGCAAAACAGGTAAAGAATTAAACTGTAAATGAATAAATAGAAAAATAAATGAGGTTAACGAATAGAGACTAATAATTGGGAAATACATAACAATTAAAAAATAATTACAGTAGCCACACCACTTGCACTTAAGAAGAGGTCATCCACCTGAAGCTAAGCCGGGCCTTGGATGGAAGACCAACCAGGAAAAGACGGGGTTGCTGGAAGAGGTGTTGATGAGGCCAGCAGGGGGCGCTTACCCTGTGGTCTGAAAGTGATTCCCAATGCCCCAGTGCAGTGATGCTGTAAAAATGGCACCACCCTTCGGGTGAGACATAAAACCGTGGTCCTGACTCTCTGTGGTCATAAAAGATCCCTGGGCATCCTTCATAGAGAGTAGTGTGTACCCCGATGTCCTGGCTAAGCAACACACCATGACCAGGCCATTCTGGCTCTTTAATCATCCCGTCTCTAATTGGCTAAGAATCTCTCACCCCTTCACTACCTAATAGATAATGTGTGGTGAGTATTCTGGCACAAATATGGCTGCTGTTGCATCATTCAGGTGTCACACTCCATCAAAAGTACTGCCATTAAGAGAGTTCATAAAAAGAGCCACATGAAATGCGGATTTCAGTACTCAACACACCTGAATCGACTAATCTACTTAACAACACCAGAACCTGGAACAAGGAAGGACTAGGAGAGGGGCAATAAATTTCCCTGACTGCAAGAGGGCAGACTCCCTGTGGGGGTCCATGGCCGCCACCAGGGGGCGCCTGGATGGTTCCTGAGCCATGGACTGCAGCACTTCTGCCACACCAGGAAGTGCTGCCAGAACAGGAACCAGATACGCCTGGAGTGCTTCCGGGTGCAAGGGCAGCACCTCCGCCACACCAGGAAGTGCTGCCGGAAGATCATCAGGGAGCATCTGGAGCACATCTGGGTGTGCCATAAAAGGGGCCACCTCACTCCATTCGAGGAGCTGGAGTCAGGTGGAAGAGGATGGAGCTTGCGAGGAGTGGAGTAGAGACGGCAAGAAAGTGAGAAGCCTAAAGGACTGTAAGCTGCTCTTGTGCTGTGTAATGTTGTCTGTAAATAAACGCGAGTGCTTTTGAACATCTGGCTGTCTGTGTCCGGGCATTTTTCACAATATATATATATATACTGTATATATATATATATATATATATATATACACATACATACACACACATATATATATATATATATGGTGTGGATGCTAGGGGTCTCTGTTGCTCCGTTGAACCCACCAGACAGACGTCCCAGACACACTTGCAAAAGCAAAAGAAGATTCTTTTAATATTTTCTTCAATAAAGTGCACAAAGCACCGCACACTCCACAATTCTTCAATAATAAATCAATAATCAAAAATACAATAATCACACACAATCCTCCACTCCCAGCAGCTCCGTCCTCTACCACCCAACTCCGGCTCCATCTGCTGGGTTTCCCATAGTCCTTTTTAAAGTCCCTGACCCGGAAGTATTCCATCTCCGGGTCAAATACCTTCTTTAGGTGCCCCGGAAGTACTGTGGGTTTCCGTCCTCCTGACTCCTAAGTAATTCCGGGTTAACGTCATCATAATATCCCCCTGGTTCTTGGTGAGCTCCCCCTGGCGGCACTCACAGCACCCAACAGGGCTGAAGAACCAGACTCCATGTCCCATGCTGCCCTGCGGGAGTCTGGGGAACCATTTCCATCCAGGGAAGCTGCATTCTAGCGTCCCGGGAGATGTATTGTCCTGCAAAGGCTGTTTTCTTCATTTGAGGGATGTCCTGGCCGGACTGAAATGCTGGCCATCCATCACAATAGACAAACACACACACACACATACATTATATATATATTAATCTAATATAAATTATATAAATTTATAGGAATATAAATAACAAGCTGGACTTGGATAGCATACAGGCTTGGGCAGACTTGTGGCAGATGAAATTTAATGTCAATAAATGTAAAGAATTACACATAAAAAGTAAAAATGTGAGGTTTGGATACACAATGGGAGGACAGAAAATCAAAAGTCCACCTTATGAGAAGGATTTAGGAGTCATAGTGGACTCTAAGCTATCGACTTCCCGACATTGTTCTAAGGCTATTAAGAAGGCTAACAGACTGTCAGGTTATATAGCGCCTTGATGTGTGGAGTACAAGTCACAGGAGGTTCTGCTCAAGCTTTATAACACACTGGTGAGGCCTCATCTGGATTCCTGCGTGCAGTTTTGGTCTCCATAAAGACACAACGGCACAAGAGAAGGTCCAGAGAAGAGCTGATTCAGAGGCTACAGTGGATGAGTTATGAGGAAAGATTAGAAGAGCTGAGCCTTTACAGTTTAAGGAAAAGAAGATTAAGAGGAGACCTGACTGAAGTGTTTAAAATTATGAAGGGAATTAGTCCAGTGGATCGAGACGGTGACTTTAGAATGAGTTCATGAAGAACACGAGGACACAGTTGGAAACTGTGAAGGAGAAATTTTGCACATAAATTAGGAAGTTTTTCTTTACACAGAGAACTCCAGACAGGTGGACTAAGTGACCAAGTAGCGTGGTGGACAGGAGGACTTTAGAGACTTTCAAAACTCGACTTGATGTTATTTTAGAAGAATTAAGTGGACAGGACTGGCAAGCTTTTTTGGGCCGAATGGCCTATTCTCATCTAGAGTGTTCTAATGTTCTAAGAAGTTAACATTACTATCAAATTGGAAATGCAAACACGCCATGACTAAATAACCACAGCATTTTAAAATTTTGCATATCCATGGACCACAATGCTTATCTGAACTCTATTTGCTATTATGCCCATATAGTCAAAATCATGGAAAAATATTGTGGCAGACAGAAACACTTCTCAAACACACTTCACCACCTAACAGCTAATATATGGTGAGCGTATTGGCACAAAAAATGGCTACCGTGGTATCATCCAAGTGGATGCTTCACATTAATGGTGGCTGAGGTGGCTCCTCACTCACTGAATTTCTTTTGAATAATGAGAAAAGAGCTAGATAAATATAAAGAATGATTATCATTATTTTTGCAATAAAATGCAGTGAATTTTGTTATTCCAACAGATGGTGCATCACAAATTACAATTCCTATACCAAATGGCATATTACAGAGACATGTGCATTGCACAATGTACTGCAAACGTTAACTCTGAGGTCTGCATTGTGCTAAAGGGCCTACGCCAGACCAGGGGGTGGCGCGGTGCACTGACTTTCTCTCTCGATCCTCTCTCGAAATTCCACACGGTCCCAGTGCCAATGATGACGTCATTTCCAGTTCTGAGCACCTATGATAACGTCATTTCCAGTCCTGGCGCCAATGATGATGTCACTTCTGGTTCCAGAGCCAACGATGCCGTCACTTCTGGCCCTGATGCTGTCATTTCTGGTCTTGGCCTTTGAAGCCACTATCTTTACACCTCTCAATCAGTTTTGTTTTGGACTTTGTACCGAGCACTACTCATCATGAAGATACCCATTTGCAGCCAGGGCATATTATATGGGTGGCTGCTCCAAACCTTTGATGTCTCCTGTGTATTCATGTCACAATTGATTACTTAGATTTCAACTCATCTTAGAGAGTCAGCACAGCTAGTTAACCTTCATAAAAGGCGAAGTGTCTCTGAGTGGTTATTTGTGTGTCTGCCTTGGTTGCTATGTCTCTGTCATTTCAAAAGATGGTGTATCACACACATATGTAAGTCATACAATAAATTGCATTTGTCATTCAAAGAGAAGGCGCATCACAAACATTAACACTGCTTTTATGAATCCCATACGAAATGTTATATAACAGAGACATATGCATTGCATTTGTCATTTCAACAACAAATCTGACAATATTTGTCATTGCCCCTGACAATACAGTCATATGAAAAAGTTTGGGAACCCCTCTCAGCCTGCATAATAATTGACTCTCCTTTCAACAAAAAAGATAACAGTGGTATGTCTTTCATTTCCTAGGAACATCTGAATACTGGGGTGTTTTCCGGAGGCTACAGAAAGCCATCTCAGAGGTTTAAACTGTCAGTTTCAACTGTAAGGCATAGAATCAGGAAATGGAAGGCCACAGACACAGTTGCTGTTAAACCCAGCAGGTCTGGCAGGTCAAGACAAATACAGGAGCGGCATATGTGCAGGATTGTGAGAATGGTTACAGACAACCCACAGATCACCGCCAAAGACCTGCAAGAACATCTCGCTGCAGATGGTGTATCTGTACATCGTTCTACAATTCAGCACTATTAAGAACATCTGTATGGCAGGGTGATGAGAAAGAAGCCCTTTTTGCACTCACGCCACAAACAGAGTCGCTTGCTGTATGCAAATGCTCATTTAGACAAGCCAGATTAATTTTGGAACAAAGTGCTTTGGACTGATCAGACAAACATTGAATTATTTGGTCAGAACAAAAAGCACTTTGCATGGTGGAAGAAGAACACTGCATTACAAGAAAAAGAACTTCAACCTTCTGTCAAATTTGGTGGAGGGTCCATCAGGCTGTGGGGCTGTGTGGCTAGTTCAGGGACTGGGGCCCTTGTTAAAGTCAAGGGTCGGATGAATTCAACCCAATATCAACAAATTCTTCAGGATAATGTTCAAGCATCAGTCACAAAGTTGAAGTTACGCAGGGGTTGGATATTCCAACAAGACAATGACCCAAAACACAGTTTGAAATCTACAAAGGCATTCATGCAGAGGGAGAAGTACAATGTTCTGGAATGGCCGTCACAGTCCCCTGACTTGAAGATCATCGAAAATGTGGCAAAATGCCCATTGCGGCACTCCTTGTGTGATTTTGGGCTATACAAAAATAAATTGATTGTATTGTATAAATCAATGGGATGATTTAAAGCAGGCTGTCTATGCTCGGCAGCCATCAAATTGAACTGAACTGGAGAGATTTTGTATGGAAGAATGGACAGAAATACCTCCATCCAGAATCCAGACACTCATCAAAGGCTATAGGAGGCGTCTAGAGGCTCAAAGGAGCAAAAGGAGGCTCAACTAAGTATTGATGTCATGTCTCTGTTGGGTGGCCCAAATTTATGCACCTGTCTAATATTGTTATGATGCATATTTTCTGTTAATCCAATAAGCTTAATGTTACTGCTGAAATCCTACTGTTTCTATAAGACATGTCGTATATTAAAAGGAAGTTGCTACTTTGAAAGCTCAGCCAATGAGAAACAAAAATCCAAAGAATTAAGAGGGCTTCCCAAACTTTTTCATATGACTGTACAATGCCATTCAGGTATCCCGTTATGCAGGCCTAAAGCACAGTTCATCAACCAGGTGCCACTCTTACACTCATCAAAATATTGCCATTTACGAAATCCATTGCAGTTATCATAAAAAAAGCACGGCAATAACTTTATAGCAGCAGCTGTTGAAAACTGAATACCACAGAGTCACAAATTCACGCATCCAGCATGACAAAGCTGTCTGAAACAGCCAGTAATCTGCCAGCCCCCGCTAAAGCTGTCAATTTAGGTAAAAGTGGACTTGTGTGTGTCCATCAGCCAGAAGTGTAATGAGCTCGAAGAGCCTCTCCCAGGTGAGCCGGCTGTGAGATGAAGCACTGGACGTGTTCAGCCTGTTTCTTCTCCCTGATGCTCTCTTCGTTTCGCTCCCTTGCCCTCCCATCTTTATTCATGCTCTTCGCCACCGAGAATCAACTTCGGGAAAACATTTGGCCAAGTCAAAGCCCTGCAAACAGTATGCTGTCTGTGGGACGAGCCACGTTACGGTGAGAGGTGTTGACAGGAGTTGTCAGAAAAAGGAAAGTTTGGCTCTGGGAGTTGGTGGAGGAAGGGGAGTTTGTTCAAAGGAGCTTTCTGCGAAGCTGGACACTTTGAATCCATGCGTGCTGAGGTGTGTGAGGGCGAGACCGTACAAGAAGATGACAAAGAAATGTTTCTTAGATATCCAGTTGACATATTGTATAGCAGATTGTCAGGTTTGACTTTTGAGCAGAAAACTTCAGAGAGGCCTGCAATGTCTTTGGGATGTGGTTGGGAAAGTGGGCACCAATTATTGAATCTAAAGGGGTGACGACTTGGAAAGTCACTGAACTAAGGATGAGAAGATGTCGTATTATTAGTGAACTGGGACCAGAAAATCAGAAGGATGGACGAATGGATGAATAATAATAATAATTCTTTACATTTATATAATGCTTTTCTCAATACTCAAAGTGCGTCATTGAGTGGGGAGTCACTTCAATCACCACAAATGTGCAGCATCCACCTGCATGATGCAACGGCAGCCATTGTTTTCCCAGTCTGCTCACCACACATTAGCCAATTACAGACAGGGGATGATTAGGGGGCCAGAATGACTTGGCTTCTTCTTTTGGCTGCTCCCATTAGATCATCTTTTTCCATATCAATGCGGGAGGAACCGGGTGTAATCAGAATATAAATTTAATATGTCACTGTGCTCTGGGCAAATATTTTAAATCTGCTTTTCTTTTCTTCTCGCATGTACAGCTAAGACAAAGCCAGATTTAGTATAGGGGCCCAGCATTTAGAACTGCTAGGCAAGCATCTTAAGACAAGACAAGTTAAGGACAACTGTGAAATGGGCAACGTACACTATTTCTGTGTGTTAGAGTCAGCATGACATTGGATCTTAGGCATGATTTACCTAAGTGAGGGCCTGCACATGGACAAAGAGAATAAAGCCTTGGCACATTGCCTGGCACACCTTTGAAGCCGACGGACGGATGGGAGATAACATCATCCGATCCAGAAAATCCAGCACAGCGATGAAAATGGCAGATTGTATACATCGAGCTCCCACCTCGGTAAAAAAGTCTTGCTATGGCTTCCTCGTCTGTAATGCAGCATAAATCGTCATTAAAGAAAGCTAAGTTAAGTTATTTTCTCTTCTGTGATTTCTACTCTGTTCAATGCTTGTATGGACTGAGTGTTGGGCAAAGTCATGGGGTCCAGCGGCTGTGGGGCATCTGTTAGTGAAGAAAGATTCACAGATCTTGACTTTGCTGACGATGCTGTGATCTTCGCGGAGTCAAAGGAGGCTCTCAAGAGATGGAGAGAGGGGTCTGAGTGACTGGTCTTGCGAGTGTCCATCCAGGGCTTTAATGACCTCTTGGGCCACCACCACCTACTCAAAGCATCATGATGCTCCAACATTGATGGACTGAAAGCCAGAAGTCTACGTGACCATCATCATCAAGTCCTTCCATGAGAACCCTAAATACAAAGAGGACTGTTTCATTTATGTTAGGTAGATTGCCCAGAGGGGACTGGGCGGTCTCTTGGTCTGGGATCCCTGCAGATTTTATTTTTTTTCTCCAGCCGTCTCGAGTTTTTTTTTGTTTTTTCTGTCCACCCTGGCCATCGGACCTTACTTATTCTATGTTAATACATGTTGACTTATTTTTATTTTTTATTGTGTCTTCTATTTTTCTGTTTCTTCATTTTGTAAAGCACTTTGAGCTACATTTTTTTGTATGAAAATGTGCTATATAAATAAATGTTGTTGTTGTTGTTAATGAGGTGCCGATTCTAGTTGTTAATTAAATCCGTTCTTTAATTTCATGGCTTGTTGCTGCTCTCATGGTGCAATAGCAGACATTTACGAAAATGTTGATTTTCTCTTTTCTAGCACTGATAAAATGTTTTGTGGAGCTGAGCAGATCGACAGTCCCGAGACCTTCACCTTTCTTTATTTTCAGATATTGTATGATGGACACCAGTTGTTTTTGGCTCAATTTGTATCTCATTATTGTTTGGCTGCTAATTAAGGAAAAAGAAACAATTAAGGGATCTGAGTCTTCAAGAGCAGGTCAATTAAAATGAATTCAAAAGAAGTTAACTAGGAGCAAAAACAGGTCACTCATTAAGAAAAAGGTTAGAATTGAAAACCTGCAGCCACGATGATCCTCCAGGACCGGAGATGATGGCCCCTGTTCTAGGAAGTACCTATAGCTTCCCATAACAAGGGGGCCAAATTACACTTCCATTTAGGTTTATTTCCTTAAACAGAAACTTTTATCCAAAGTGACTTACAAAGGCGGTGTGAGATTGTTTGGAAACAAGTGCTAGAGGACGAGGGCACAAAATCACAAGTGAAGAGCTCAGAACAAAATGACAGCCAGCTACTCTTCATTAGTTTTAAGAACCAAACACTTAAAACCAGGTAGACAGAAATTCATAAAAACCAGAGGGTCTTCAAAAGCTTCTTAATGTATAAGCTTGTTATTGTTCAAGTCAGAGTTATTCCTTCACAAACACGGTATATACGCATTTGCCACACAAAACTGTGTTTTAAAGTTAAGCCTTTTTTTTTTATAAATTTTAAAGGAATATCTTACCCTGACTGGAGCTTTATGTAGCACTAGCAGGAGTACCCGGCGTTGCCCGGGAATCTATAACTGGTGAATTTCCCAAATGAAAGAAACAGAACATAGAAATAAAACAAACAGTTTTCTGATTGACATTTTATTGTAAGTCTGGATTCTGTCTGCTGTGGTGTCTCAGACGCCCTTCAAATAGACTTTCTTGTGGCATCTGAAGTGGACTTTCCAATTCTATGTGTTTTTTTCCGTGGCATGGGTATATTAGCGAAAAGCAGGACAATTATAATGTGTTACATGGTATTACGTACGGAATAAGCACCACAGTGAGATGAATTTACGTTATTTACAATATGTTGGAAAGCGAATAAATAGCACCAGTCAGTCAGAAAGAGTAACACTGAAATCGTACTGTGAGTGGGAAAGCGAGGAAATAGCACCACAAATACAGAAAGCCAGTGAGAAAGAGTAGCACTGAAACCGTACTGGGAAAAATGGCGGGGAGGGGTGCTGTGTTTGTAAGGAGCGTCTGTGTTGAATCGTGATGCCATCTAACGGACGTTGGCGAAGGTAACTACAGAGAGAAGTGACATACAACCGCTGCTGCGTGTGGGGAAAATGGCGGGGGAAGGATGCTGTCTTTTTAAGGCGAGTCTCTGTTCAAACGTGGTGCCATATAACGGACATTGGCGAAAGAAATACAGCACTATCAGTGTGTGTGGGGATGTGACCCGTGGAAATGTGGGTGTGTCAGCCGATCACTCAAACTGGGTCGTTCACGTTTTACATCCATATGGCAGTTCCCCTTCACCCGATCAAAGCAGTCAGCCTTCTCATACTTGGACACTTCCGCCATCTCTTGGCAATTTAAGGAGACATGGGTAAAGAGTGACGCACAGAGACCTAAGCCGCCACTAGATGGCACCGCGGTGAACGTCTGTTTCAACGTGCGGCCATCTTGTTGATAATAAGTATGGGGACGTGTGTCGAACGTTGTGTCGGTGAAAAAGTGCCCTGCGGGTCACCATGAACATTTTTCTCAACCAAACATACCCCATGACCTTCTCCTGGTCACAAAAGAGCCCCATCCCCAGTTTGGTGCCGCTTGGATGCTCGGTGCAGATTTGTATGGCGGACAAACAAACATACACACACACATACATACATCGACTCTGCTTTATATATTAGATTATGGAGGCTAATGGTACACGGGGCACTAAATGACTGTCACCCGTTCTGAAGGCTGTTACTGTCAAGTGAGATCAGCACATTAACGTGTCACGGAGGCAATTTGCTGTGAC
The DNA here is from genome assembly GCA_026402145.1 of Polypterus bichir lapradei. Classification (NCBI taxonomy): domain Eukaryota; kingdom Metazoa; phylum Chordata; class Cladistia; order Polypteriformes; family Polypteridae; genus Polypterus; species Polypterus bichir. The sequence continues at coordinate 6,203,757 of JANRMT010062814.1, forward strand.
TCCTTTAATATTTTTTTACTTATTTTAAGCTGTGACCACTGAATGCTGTGCATGCTGAGAGCCCTGAAAGTGTATAAAACACAAGGGAATCGGTGCCTTTTACAGAATATCAGTCTGTCCCTGATGTTTTTCTTGGTTTCTTTGTGGCCCTTCTTGACACCCACCAGGCCATCCTCCAAAAGTGTTCGCCTCACTCACACCTGCCTACTGCCATTCCTGATCAAGCTCTGTCATGGCATTGCCCACAGCTGAATCAACTTTAGGAGACGCTCCTGGAGCTTGCTGGACTTTCTTGGGTGCCCTGAAGCCTTCTTCACCTCTCTATTCTAACTCAATCAGCCTGACAGAGTGACCTCCAGCCTTGTCCTCGTCGGCACTCTCACCCGTGTTAACGAAAGGACCACTGAAGTGACGTTAGCAGGTCCTTTTGTGGTGGGGCTGAAGCAGTGGAAATGGGTTTTTTTGGGATGAAGCTCATTTTCGTGGCAAAGAGGAACTTTGCAATGAATTGCAATTCATCTGATTCCTCTTCAGAACATTCTGGAGTCAATGCAAATTGCTATATTAAAAACTGAGGCAGCAAACTTTGTGACAATTCATGTTTGTGTCATTCTCAAAACATTTGGCCACAACTGTAGTGCTATTCTTGCTACTCAAACAGCTTCACATAATGAAGGGTGAGTCATTTCAACCACCTTCAATGTACAGCATCCACCTGTATGATGTGACAGGCAGCCATTTTATTTGTCAGTATGTTTACCACACATTAGCGATTAGGTCGTCAAGTGGTGAGAGAATTAGCCAATCAGAGACAGGGAATGATTAGGGGCCCAGAATGACTAGGCCATGGTAGGTAACTTAGCCAGGACATCAGGATAAACCCAAGTGCTGCACATTTAAACTGGGGGTGTGCAAGGTCAGGATTAATGGCAGTGTTTGTTCAGGAAACTTGTCGGTATAACAAGTGTGGTGGCAGCCGTAATAAAACTGCAGGAAATATCAACAGCCATTTAAATGACAAACAAGATGGCTTCATACTGTCACTGTCAAAGTGTCAAAAAATATAGAGTGGTGAATAAATAATCCATATATCTGTGGTGTGGCAGACGGCTGGGGATTCTGCCCAGCCGGGACACCTGGAAGGACCGGGAGAGGGACAATACCTCCCCATGGCCACGAGAAGGCAGCCGCTCTGGTCTGCTTGGAGGGCCATGGGATCAGAGCTTAGAAGCTCATCCCTGTTGGGGCCCGTGGCCACCACCAGGCGGCGCCCGGATTATCATGGAGCCTTGGAATGCAGCACTTCCGCCACAACTGGAAGCGCTGCCGGAAGAGATTCCAGGCACACCCAGAGTGCTTCCGGGTGCTCATGCGGGCACTTCCGCCACACCAGGAAGTCACCGTCAGAAGTTCATCAGGAAGCACCTGGAGCACATCCAGGTGAAGTATAAAAGAGGCCGCCTCACTCCATTCGAGGAGCCAGAGTCGGGAGGCTTGTGACGGGAGGAGTGGAGGTGGCAGAAGAGCAGGAAAAGAGAAAGGAGTGGAAAAGGACTGTGAGTCTTTGGGCAGTGTGTTTGTGCTGTGTGCGCATAGGAGAATAAAAGTGTGTCTTTGTGGACATCTGGTGTCGCGTCTGTCTGTGTCCGGGGTTCAAGTTCCACAGCAGGAAAACACAAAAATGATAAACTGGGATCTCACAACTCAGCTTAGCACAGTTAGTTCAATGTTACTGATTTATTACTCATTATTTATTCATGCTACATTACATACACATACACAGAAGAGTTAGAGTACCTGGTCTGAATGTGGAAATTGTTTGTGGTTCCTGTATGTTCAAAATCATGGATTGCAGCTGCAAACACCATTGCTAAAATTTCCAGTTCTGTCAGCCAGTGCTGGAGAGAAGAAAATAAAAACAAAATTAAGTCAAAGAGCACAACGATGAGGACCCAGGCGTTCACATTTTCAGAAGCTGGCAACAGGTCCATATTCAACTTCTAGAACACTGGAAAAGTCTGTGATGAGAACAGGGCCTTCAGCCCAGCAAGCGTGTCTATCCCATTCACTGACATCATCCAAAATGACATCAAGTTGAGATCTGAAGGTCCCTGAAGTCCTGCTCTCCACCACGTGACTCAGTAATATATTCCATGTGTCTGTGGTTCTTTGTGTGTAGAAAAGCTTTCTAACATTCATGCGACATCTGGCCTTAACAAGTTTCCCCCTGTGTCCCTGTGTTCATGCTAAAGAATTTATTTTAAAGTAATAGTGGGATCCACTGTACTAATCCACCTGAACAAAAGGATAACTGTTTGTGTGTCCTTCTGGTTACTATGCCTCTTTCATTCCAACTGATGGTGCATCACAAACATTCGAAGTAATAAAATATATTGCATTTGTCACTCCAAAAGATAGCACATCACAAACAATAACCCTGCTTTTACAAATCCCATACCAAACTACATATAACAGACGTATGCGTTGCACTTGACATTTCAACAGATGGCACATCAAATAAATTAATACTGCCGATTACAAATTCAATACCAAAATATGCATTACATTTATCGTTCCAACAGACAGCACATCACAAACATTAACACCACATTTATGAATCCCATAGCATATGGTTTATATCACATGCATATGCATTGCATTTATCATTCCAACAGATGGCACACCTCAATCAATAACACTGCCTTTACGGATTCCATGCCAAAGGGCACTGCATCCATCATTCCAACAGGTGGTACATCACAAACAGCTTACTAACGCATTTTATTGATACAAATGTTTGTGATGTGCCGTCTGTTGGAATGACAAGTGCAATGCATATGCCTCTGACATATGCTCTTTAGTATGGAATCTGTAAAGGCAGTGTTATTGATCGAGATGTGCCATCTGTTGGAATGAGAAGTGCAATGCATTATTACTACATGCATTACAAAATAGATTTTAATAGGTGGTGCACTACAAACATTAACTCTGGGGCCTAAGTTGATCACTTAGATTTTATCAATCTTAGGGTAGCACTGCTAGTACCTTTAATAATTTTGAACCCTCCAATCATGTCCCTTCTATTTGCTTAAACTAAAAAGGACCAACTCCTTCAATCTCTCATCTTAGCTCATACAGTCAGGTCCATAGTTATTTGGACAATGACACAATTTTCATAAATTTGGCTCTGCACACCACCACAATACTTATGGACCTGACAGTATCTCTCAGTCCTCTGGTGAATCTCGCTGCTCTTCTCTAGACTTTTTCCAGCGCAGGTTTATCTTTTTAACTGCTCACAGTACTCCAAGTGAGGCCTCACCAGTGTGTTGTACTGCTTATGTATATCCCCCACACATTGTGATATACACCCTAACATCCTAATAGCTTTCCTGATCACGTCTGCATACTGTTTGGATGAAGATGTTGACCAGTCCACTACGACTCCCAGATCCTTCTCATTTAGCGGTACTTTCAGGTTTCAGACCTCCTCTTGTGTATTCATTTCTAACATTTCTACTTCCTCTGTGTAATCCTTTACCTTTACTTACAACACATTTCATTGTGCACAGATCTGCCCACGCCTATCTGCTGCCCAAGTCCTTTTGTAAAATCTGAGCTGATTCTTCATCACCTGCCCTTCCATGTAGTTTGGTTCACCTGCAGACTTAACCTGCTTATTGATAATGTTGTTGTACAGATCATTTATGCAAATTAAAAAGAATAGCAGCCCTCACCACTAACCCCTGCTGGATACCACATTTAACATCACTGGGCATTTAAGGGGTGGTGTGTAGCTGGGTACAAAACTGGCTTAAACACAGGAAGCAAAAGGTTATGGTGTGAGCAACCTTATCAGAATTAGCTGATGTTAAAAGTACTAAAGAGGGACGGGTTAGGGCCCACCCTGGCATGGGATCTGGAAAAGTTGCCCCCCACATTTCGCTCCTCCCATTTTGCCCCCCACATTTTGCCCTAGATATTTTTTCTATTACCTACCTGGATCCTTTAAACTTTTTTTTTTAATTATTATTACCTGTATTTTATTGTTTTTTTATATTTTTTTAATTTTTGTTTTATTTTAAATATCAGAATAGCATTTCTTTTTTTTTTTTAGTCTCGTCCGTTACAGGAGATGGACGTCTGAAGCAGAACTACGTTAGCAGCTGTGTTAATTTTTCTCTTATTTTTATCATCTTGAGGTATCCTGTATTAATTTACCCAACTCGAGGAGATTCTATTACAAACATCAAAATAGCATTCCATAGAACTAGAGATACTGGATTTCGCATGTTTTTTTCGCCAGCACCGTTACTCAATTTAATGTGTCTGGACACACTTTGGCCGTTACGCAGCGCGTGTTTGTTGTTTTCGCTGCCTGACTAATGGTGGACCATTGTGGTGCTGAAGAACAAGTAGTGTGTCACAGACAGTGCAATATCAACAGATACGCCGCCATTGCACTGCGCCGTATAATATTATTAAAATTTATAATGGCAAAAAGAGTTCAGTCAATAAGAGGCAAAAGAAAATGGGTAGATGATGACAACCACATTTACGTGTTTAATGAACGCTACTGAAATAGATTTTTATATGCTTTTTGTTAACCTTAAAATTCCAGGTACAGTGGAAACTCGGTTCATGACCCTAATTTGTTCCAAAACTCTGGTCGTAACCGAATTTGGTCGTGACCTAAACTAATTTCCCCCATAGGACTGTATGTAAATACAATTATTTCGTTCCAGACTGTACGAACTGTATGTAAATATATTTTTTTTGAAGATTTGTAAGCACAAATATAGTTAATTATACCATAGAATGCACAGCGTAATAGTAAACTAAATGTAAAAACATTGAATAACACTGAGAAAACCTTGAACAACAGAGAAAACTAACATTGCAAGAGTTCACGCTATAGCCTTACGAACCGCTCGCTGTAAACACCTTTTTTTCTAATGAGTTTTAAGCACAGGGAAAAAAATGAACATTTGAAAAATCTGTAATACAAAAACTAACCATAAACCACCAAGAAAACGAACCTTGCATGAGTCGAGTTCTGGCATGAAGGAAGTGAGGAGGAACTGGGTGGAGAGGAGGTTACAGTTTTTCCACCTCTTCCAGCACTTGAGGCCTCTGCCTGGTTAACACTGTAACTCCTTTTGCAACATGAGCTGCTTTAATAACCTCTTTCTGCTTTAGAATTGTCGAAATCGTAGATTTTGACCTCTTGCACTCGGCGGCAAGATCAGTAACACGAACGCCACGTTCAAACTTTTCAATAATTTGTTTCTTTACATCGATTTCAGTTTTCTTCAAACCTTTCTTCTCACCACTCTTCACTTGCTTAGAAGCCATAGTTAACTGCAAAAGCACACGAAATACTGTGGAGCACAAAGATTACACAGTGAAAGCACGCACGTTTGACTGAGAACAATGCCCAGGGAGAGGCTGAACTTAAATACAGTAATCAGTGCGTAAGAACCGGAAGGGAAAGAAAATAGAGCACACAGAGTTCACGCACGTCTGACCGAGAACAATGCAACACACGCGGAAATCATCGGCGAGCACAAACCGAAAGAGAAACTGGCTTGTTCGTATACCGAGAGTGTGGTCATGAACAGATGCAAAAGTATGGTGAACTTTTTGGTTGTAACCCGATTTGTATGTGTTCCGAGACATTCGTGAACCTAGGTTCCACTGTATAATTTTAAGTTTCATTCAATTTCATGTATTTGGTTAATTCTTTGGCAATTTTAACATTTACATTTATTGAACCAGGCGGCACAGTGGCACAGTGGTAGCGCTGCTGCCTCGCAATTAGGAGACACGGGTTCGCTTCCCGTGTCCTCCCTGCGTGGATTTTGCATGTTGTCCCCGTGTCTGTGTGGGTTTCCTCCGGGCGCTCCGGTTTCCACCCACAGTCCAAAGACATGCAGGTTAGGTGGATTGGCGATTCTACATTGGCCCTAGTGTGTGCTTAGTGTGTGGGTGTGTTTGTGTGTGTCCTGCGGTGGGTTGACACCCTGCCCGGGATTGGATTCCTGCCTTGTGCCCTGTGTTGGCTGGGATTGGCTCCAGCAGACCCCCTGTGACCCTATGTTCGTATTCAGCGGGTTGGAAAATGGATGGATGGATGGATTTATTGAACCAAAATAATGAAGATACTCATTAGCTACAGGGGGCAAATTGTGGAAGGTGAAATGTGAGGGAAGACCTTTCCGTAAACCCGCGGCACACACCAGAGTACACACATAGGCTCAAACTGGAGTCACCAATTAATCTAACACACCCATCTTTAGGGATATTTGTGAGTGCCAACTTAACCTAACATTAATATGTTTGAAGATGTGGAGGAAAGCTGAAAGAGCCAAAGGAAAAACAGCACAGACAGTCTGGAAGAATTTCCAGACTCATTTTAAATACACAGATGGGAGTTATGAAGCTTGAAATTTCACCTCATGAAAAGGACCTGGGAGTCATAAGGCGCTTTCCCATCACTGGAGCTTTTTTTCGGGAACCAGGGAATATCTAGAAACTCAGAAACTTTTGTAGCATTTCCCAGCACAAGGAACTTGGACCATTTATATTTCCTGGTACTTTTTTTAAGCTCCTACTCCAGGGTATGTACTTGTCGTTCAACCAGGTACTATCATTTTCAGGAGATTAATTGTGATGATCGGTCGATCACAAGCACTGGCGCCATCTTACATATCTGTTAGTAGTTTGCATACATCGTACTGCATCACTCTTTATGTGCAACTCTCCGGCACTTCTCATCAAAGCAATAATTTGCACGAGTCCCCCAGTGAAGTCCAGAATGCTCTGAGCAATCGGGTATGGATCTCCTGTAAATGTCAAAATACACCTCACTTTTCTGCAAAGCGTGTCAGCGACCAAGAGTGTCCCAGGGCTTACAGTCGTGGCCAAAAGTTTTGAGAATGACACAAGTGTTAGTTTTCACAAAGTTTGCTGCTTCAGTGTTTTCAGATCTTTCTGTCAGATGTTTCTATGGCATACTGAAGTAGAATTACAAGCAGTTCAGAAGTTTCAAAGGCTTTTATTGACAATGACATGAAGTTTATGTGCAGAGTCAATATTTGCAGTGTTGGCCCTTCTTTTTTTTCAAGACCTCTGCAATTCGCCCTGGCAGGCTCTCTGGCAATCAACTTCTGGCCCAAATCCTGACTGATGGTGGCCCATTCTTGCAGAATCAGTGTTTGGAGTTTGTCAGAATTGGTGGGATGTTGTTTGTCCTCCTGCCTCTTGAGGATTTACCAGAAGTTCTTAATGGCATTAAGGTCTGGGGAGTTTCCTGGCCATGGACTCCAAATTTTGACATTTTGTTCCCAGAACCACTCAGTTCTCACTTTTGCCTTATTGCCCAGTGCTCCATCATGCTGGAGAAGGCATTGTTGGTCACCAAACCGTTCCTGGCTAGGAGAAGTTGCTCTCAGAGATGTTTTGGTCCCATTCATTATTCATGGCTGTGTTCTTAGGCCAAATTGTGAGTGAAAAGCAACCCCACACATGAAGGGTCTCAGGATGCTTTATAGTTGACCTGACACAGGACTGATGGTAGCGCCACTCACCTTTTCTTTTTTCCAGATGTCCCAAACAATCAGAAAGGGGATTCATTAGAGAAGATGACCTTTCCTCCAGCAGTCCAATCCCTGTATCTTTTGCAGAATATCAGTCTGTCCCTGATGTTTTTTTCTTGGCTTCTTTGCTGCCCTTCTTGACACCCACCAGGCCATCCTCCAAAAGTCTTCATCTCACTCACACCTGCCTGCTGCCATTCCTGAGCAAGCTCTGCACTGGTGGTCTCCTGATCCTGAGCTATGTATAAAGAATGGGACCAAAACATCCTCTGAGAGGAACTTCTCCCAACCATCCAACAATAGTTTGCTGATCAACAGGATGGAGCACTGGGCCATAAGGCAAAAGTGAGAACTAAGTGACCTGGGGAACAAAACATTGAAATTTGGGGTCCATGGCCAGGAAACTCCCCAGATCTTTAATCTCAATGAGAACTTGTTGTAAATCCTCAAGAGGCGCGTGGACAAACTAAAACCCCCCAGTTCTGACAAACTCCAAGCATTGATTATGTCAAGAAGGGGGGGCTGCTATCAGTCAGGATTTGGGCTCAGAAGTTGACTGACAGCCTGCCAGGGCGAATTGCAGAGGTCTTGAAAAAGAAAGAAGGGCCAACACTGCAAATCTGGACTCCTTGCATAAACTTCATGTCATTGTCAATAAAAGCCTTTGAAACTTCTGAGCTGCTTGTAATTCTACTTCAGTATACCAGAGAAACATCTGACAAAAAGATCTAAAAACACTGAAGCAGCAAACTTGGTGAAAACTAACACTTGTGTCATTCTCAAAACTTTTGGCCACAACTTTAAGCCCTGGGACACTCTTGGTCGCTGACACGACTCTGTGAAAACCAACACTTGTGTCATTCTCAGAACCTTTGGCCATGACTGTACATCATAAAGGAACTCGTTGGTTCCTGTGGTGGGAAAGCACCAACAGTAGACTGACTACTATCTACATCAGGCAGTGGACAGAAGTCATTAAGAAAGCTAATATGATCTTAAGTTACATAGTCTGGGCAGCTCACCACCACTGCATCCACTCTTCATTGTACCAGAGGGTGCTTAACAATAAGGTGAGACCATCTGCCAGATGATTGAAACTCCACCAAAAGTGGACCTTCCAACATGAACAATGACCCCAAACATACCAGGACATTCACCACGGAATAGCAGAAAAGAAAGACATGGAAGGTTTTGGAATGGCTATGTCAAAGCCCAGATCTGCCGGTTGGGGCGCGGGGGGTATTTGAAATGGGTTGAGAATGCAAGGCACCCCATAAACATCACACAGCTGAATAAATTCGGCATGGACCAGTTCTATGGAAAGCCAACTTGATGGGGCAACACCAACTATTAAAGCCAAAGAAATGTCATATCTGTTCATTTTTAATCAAATAAATTATTGCAAAATTACATTTTCATTGTTTTTTCTATTGAATACATCACCTTGATCTCCTTCAAGTGAATTTTGGGTACATGCACTGGTACAGTGCATTGCCGCACCCACTACACGACAAAACAACTCGGGATCCCGGTTGGCAACCTCCCAGGCAGACAGGCAGTCCAGTCCCACCCTCCGAAAATGACCCTCTATCTGCTGCAACTAGGTGTTAAAGTGGGCGACCACTTGGCCAGGTCCAGCCACTCGGGTCCTCAACGATAAGGATCTTATAAGCCGGACCACCCTCTGGGAAACGCGCCACATGGCCGCAGTGCTGTAACTGACGCTCCCTCACAATGCAGGTAATGTGCCTCATTCGGGACTCCATGAGTAACTGCTCATTCGACACGAAGTCAAACCAACGGTACCCAAGAATTTTCCGGAGAGACACAGTACCAAAGGCGTCCAGTCTTCGTCTGAGGTTACTGGATAGCGTCCATGTCTCACCACCATATAGCAAGACAGGAACCACCAGGACTCTAAAGACTTGGACCTTCGTTCTTTTGCATAGATATTGATCTCCTTGAAATGTCCATATTTCATGAGGTGTACTTAATTTTTCATATGACTGTTTGTTTATGAATTTCTGCTTTAGTGCTTCACTATTTATAGTGCCTTCAGCATAGGAAAGGTGCAACATAAATAAAATGTATTATTATTACAGTATATTATTTAACAATAATAATAATAATAATAATAATAATAATAATAATAATAATAATAATAATAATAATAATAGGGCTTTGCCAGGTATATTTGAGCCATTAAAGCCCCCATTACTATAACTTGCTTTCTTCATATTATTAAAAGTTACATATTGACCCTGGTTTTCAGTACTACGTAACCCATAATATATTTTGAGAGTCAGACTTCTTGATTTGCTATTCCCATAATTTAAAATTCCCGATTCTCTATTTAAATGATCTCTTCTAGAAACAGCCTTTCAGACTTTTCAAAATTCCCTGCTATTTTTTTTTTTTTTTAATAGCACATATCCCATTTTTCGTTCTCACTGGCACATTATCAGCTCAGTTTGAGACTGATAGGACCACCGAGGTATTTAAAACAGTAAATCTCATTGGCCGAGAAAGATTGTGGTGACAGGTAAACCCCCAACTGGAGTGTGAAGTGCATTAAAATGGATTATGTGTCAGGGACACATCAAATCGGGCAATGGAATAAATGGCCAGGTAGTGTGGTAGAGAGAAGAACTTCATGGGCCTTCAAAACCCGACCCAATTTTATTTTGGAGAAATTAGGTGGATGGGATTGGCCGTCTTAGTTGGGCTGAAGACCTGGTCTTCTCAAGATTGTGCTCACTTTCTAATGTTCTAAAGTAGGAAAGCACCCCTGTAAATGCAAAAGAAACCTTCTTCTCTTACCATCATGCCGGTGTGAAGCATCAGGTAATGCACCGTCTGGGTGACGTCTGCCGCGTGTATCAGGTTGTGGTATGGGTTCCTGTATTTGCTGTAGCCGACTTCCAAAGCCTCAACAAAGGCGACGAGGCAAGAAACTGGGATCTGCAACAAAAATTGTAAAGAATATTAGGACTGATTTACATCTAAACCTGTGAGCACAGATAGCAAGAGGGGACACCAGGAGGTGTGGAGTTCTGGAGTGGCAGCCATAAGCCCTGCACTCCATTCAGACCTTCCCATCTTCACCGAGCTGACACTTGTTTGTTTTGAATGTTTCCCACTTTCTACATTCTGATCTTTGCCAAGTTAAGTGACTCACTCAGGGTCAGAGGTTTGGAAAATTTCAAAATGGAGTCAAAAATAGTGTTAAAAATTATAAGGACCTCCATTTATGGGCCTTTTAAGTATCAACCATAAATAAAAAACATGCATCAGAAATAGATTCTCTGGGTCAGAGACCCCGTAAAAGACGTATAACTCATTTTTAAAGATTCAGGAAAGACTGAAAAAAAGTAAATATAAATGTGAATGTGACAACACGTGCTACAGAAGTATAACATCTGTTTAGTTTAGCTTGAGATGTCACAGTGACATTCTCCTCCCCAGTTAAAGGACTACAGGCAGCATTATAAGACCAGCTTCTGAATTTGTCATTTTAACTCCCATTTTATTGCTAATTTACCTCATTCATTTTTTTGGTGTTTTTATTTTTGTTTTTACTTTAACTTAGTGTACTTTGTGGTCATGTGGAGACGCCAATGAGTCTGAAACCCAAGACACAGCAATATACCACACTTTTTTAGAATAAAATAAAAAATATTTATTCTCAAAAGGCACTTTCTCACAATCCTCTCCTCAGAAATTAGTTTTAATTGCATTACAAATCACACAATTCATTCTCCTCCTCCATCTCTGCTGAGTGTTGCCCGCTGACTCCCGACTCTGACTTCCCCATGTGACTTCTGACTTCCCTATTTAAGTCGGACCCAGGAATGCTTCTGGTGTCACGCTGCATCCTTCAAGCACTTCCATGACATAGAAAAAGTAGGGAAGTCCTCCCTAATAGCACCCTCTATCAATACCCAGGGACTCCGACAGGGCTGCACACCTGGACTTCATCTCCGGAGAACCCCTGCAGGTGACCCTACTGGATAACCATGTGAGGACCACTGCCACTGAATGTATGGGGAAATGAAACAACTCCAGATTCTCTGCTTTTCTTAGTCAGGCCTTTAAATCATACAGGCTTAGTACAAATTTATTGCCTTGTCTCACCAGACAATTCATTTGCTTCATAGCACTGGCCTCCCGTCCAGGTAATAAAAAACCCTCTGATCTGGCTGGGACGGCCATTCCCATCCTACATATGTTTATTTTGTGAACATTAGGAACTAGTTGGAAAGGCAAGCACTCACATCTGGCAATGTAGAGCTCAGGAGTGAAGCCACCATTTCACACTCAACTGTTTTTTTACACACCTCCTTATTGTTAAGTTTTGACACGACTCAAAATTGAAAATCGTTCTCTCACCCAGTCACTGCCAAAATTCTTTGGCGAGTCAGACGCGCATTTACGCCTTATAATTACTTTACATTTTTGTGCCCACTGAACTGCAACCATTCAATTAGATTCTCGTCATGGCTCATTCTCTCCAATTTTCATATTCCTATTAAAAGCAACATTTCTTTGATTTCAATTTAACATGGATACACATTAACATCAGCACCATTTTTGAAAGCATTTGATCTTATTTGAGAACAGGGAGAAACTGGAAATAATGAAAAAGGACACTATGGTGGGCCATTTGCTCTGATGGAATCACCAGCAATATTTTAGATAAATGGGATTTTATTTTCTGTAAGTGACACATTGTCAGACTAGTTTCTAGCCTCTTTCTTTCTTTCTGCTGCTTTGGACAAATCCTTACTTGAAAATGGTACTTCTCATAACCACATATGTAACCCTGTACACCCTTAAGTCTCACAACAGAATATAATTTCTCATTCTTTTTATTCATTTACAAATGATGGTTCATATAGTCAATGTCAATTTATTTATATAGCACATTTAAAACAACATAGGAATGCTGGATTAGGTAAACTCACTTTAAATCAACCCAGAAATCATTTGTATTCATCATGTTGCCAAACTGAATGAAAAGCCTTCGATTTGTTTGGTTCTGTTCTGAAAACATTTCGACATATCTGCATGGTGTAGGTTTTCACATAGAAAATGTTAATTCACTTGTCAGAAAGGTTCCTTCAATTGTGAAGTATAAAGGAAATAGTTAAAAAATAACAGGGTGTCCAACTACGATCCTGGAGGGCTGCAGGTTTTCATTCTAACCCTTTTCCCAATCAGTGACCAGTTCTCACTTCTAATTAACTCCTTTTCTCTTCATTTTAATAGCCCTGTTTTTAAGGATTCAGTCCTCTGAATCGATTCTTTTAGCTCAGTGTTTCCCAACTTCGGTCCTGTGGCCCCCCTGTGGCTGCAGGTTTTTGTTCCAGCCAGCTTCTGTTTTTTAATTGGACTCCTGGGCTAATTAAGTGATGTGTTATTTCCCAAGTTCTGTGTTTTAGGAACAATATAGACATTAGAAAACTAAGTTTGGTAAAAAAAAAATATATATATATATATTGTCACACACGTGCGACTAGGAGCTAGCTGAAAGGACCAAGTGGAGGCGATTGCCCACCAGGCCAGGGGGTGGCAGGGTGCTCTAAACCTTTGTCTGTTACTTCTGCAGATCAAATACGGGAAAACCTGCCTGACCTGAAATCACTTCCTGTTCCGGCACCTAGACTGACGTCACTTCCGGGTTATAGAATACAAATCCTCCATCTTGATCAACTAAATCAGTTTCAATGTGGGAACTCAAACAAGCAACATCACTGTGTCAAATATAATCCTTTTGCAGCTAGGAGCAATATACGGGTGGCTGCCCCAAACCTTTATAAGAGTGATGAGACTCATTATTTCACAATATATATATTAAAATGTACCAAGCAGTTATATGGGAGTAATGTATTTTTTTTCTTTTAAACAATATTTTCATCTTGATTTTCATTCTACTTTTGTAAGTGTTCTAATTGTTTAATTAATCCATTATTTACTAATTAGTGGGTCTGATGCTAAAGTAGTTGCAATCTTTCATGATTCAGTGTTGTTTGCCAGCGTGTCTGCTCTGCTCATTTTTAATTGTCATTAATAAGATACAACGAAGGGGAAAAACTGAACAGAGAAAGGGCAAAATACAACAAACTCAACAAAAGAGAGTTAGGCATTTCTATAGCAAAGCAGAAATATTTCTAAATGTCTTATGAATGTAAAAATCATGATGCTGTGCTTTTCTGAATGTAGAATAAGAGAAAAATAATACCAACTAATTAAATGAGATCAGTGCTATCAGGTGTTGTCACTGATTAGGAATCTGATTGGAACAAAAACCTGCCATCACAGGGGGGCCACAGGACCGAGTTTGGGAAACACTGGTGTTGATCATTAGAACAATCTGGATGAGAACAGGCCACTCATGCCAACAAAGCCTGCCAGTCCTATCCACATAATTCTTCTAAAATAACATGAAGTCGAGTTCTGAAGTCCCTAAAGTCCTCCTGTCTACCACACTACTTGGTCGCTTATTCCAAGTGTCTGTGGTTCTCCGTGAAAAGAAAAACTTCCTAATGTTGTGCGAAATTCACCCTTAACAAGTTTCCAACTGTGTCCTCGTGTTCTCGATGAACTCATTTTAAAGTCACCGTCTCGATCCACTGCACTAATCACCTTCCTAATTTTAAACGCTTCAGTCAGGTCTTTTCCTGTGAGAACGATAAAACAGTGAAAGAGCCAGTAGAGTGCAGAGATACAGCCCTGTGGCAGATTTACAGCATGGTGGTGGACAGTATGGGATCACCAGCCACACAGCCGTGCTTCTTTATTCACTGCAATGGATGATCCCATGTGATGACATCCCATACAGATTCTTGTACAGGGTGATTGAGGCATGCAACAAGATTTTTTTCCTCAATGTATTGCAAGAGAGAATATCAGATGTAGCTGACATTACGTGGCCAGACCAGTGGGAACGATGGGACAATCCATAATGTAGGATTGGCCTTGTTCTTTCTGACATACAATGGGTATAGAAAAGAACCCCCCCTTCGAAATATTCCCATTTTTTTTTTTGCTTCACACCCTTAAGTAAAAACACACAAACCAATATTTTTTTCCAGCTTTACTTACTTAATGCAATCTCTAACATCCAAGTGAAAGATACCACAGCTACAGTTCAGAAGAATTTAAAAAAAT
>JANRMT010062814.1:6221789-6253055 GCA_026402145.1 Polypterus bichir lapradei
ATCAATAAAGGACAAAAATGGAAGGGCCGAGCAATGTTAAGGGAGATTGGTGAAGTATGGTGGTGACAGTGCGATGCTATGGGGGTTGTTATACAGCAGCAGAGACTGGTAGACTACTCGGGGGTCAAGGGAAAGCTGAAAAGAGCAAAGTTGTGAGATATCTTTAATGAAAGCCTGCTCCAGCCACAGTGCTCTGGACTTCAGACAGGGCCGAAGGTCGACCTTCTGTTATGGTGTATAAAATCTACAAATTATTCTCTAGATTTTTATTATTATATTTTGCTCAATCCCAACAAGATGTAGGACACTTGTATAGACATTATAATAAAAAAGGCATATCCTCTTCCCTTACACCTCACTTTTATAATAGTTGTTCACAGCATAGTGCTAAAATGGTTTTACAGCCAGGGAAAGTAAGACTGAGCCGATATCTCAGGATATTGATTACTTTGTGGATGGACATCTGGGTCAACAATTTGGTTTACAGCCTGGGAAAGGAGGACATGGCGATGGTTTAGGTAACATCAAAAAACTTTATTATCTGGGAAAAGATAGATTAAAGAGTTTGAGCAAAATTCATCCATCATATTGACAGCCAGCCAATCAGGTGCATGCAACAATCATGTGTTGTGAAACCACGGCAGGAAATTTTATAATAAATATGCCTCATTTTAAAGCAACGTCAGAATAGAAACAGCGACGAGCAAGAGCGACGTCAAAAAAGAAAACAAAGACACGTATGACCAGTTTTCATCAGTCAACAGCATTTTCATGAACATTGATTGCTAAATCAAACGCCACCCTGGGACATTCATCCTTGTCATCTGTAACTTTTTCGTAAGCTTTCTTTAAGACTATTTTATCCAGACTTTAATATCAGTCTTATTTTATATTATTCTTTGTTCTAGTGGTATTATTATTATTCCTGTAATTAATATCATGCTGCTTTTAACTTTCTATGCTTTGCCTTAATGTCTACAGAGTGATTAAAATAATAAGGTAGATTTCTTTGAGCACCTGGTGCAGCCAGAGGTTTGCCATACGCTCTGTGCTGCGATGTTTATTAAGGCTGAGGGTGTGAGCTCCACTCAATAGTGGGGAACAGGACGTAAAGTAAGGTATTCTTGGCTGATAAATGGCCGAAAGTCAAGAGTGCTGAGCCTTTGTATGTTTAAATGTATTCTTGTAGACCAAAAGTAATATTTGGGTCTGAGTTATCATTAAAACATCATATGTGGTTCTTGCCGATAATAAGTAAGTCTCTTGAAGTGCTGAGAGAGTGACAGGCTATGTTATTCCTAAAGCACTTGTGTGGTTTAAAGTGCTAAAGGTTAATCAGTTGTGTGTGTGTCACTCATGGGGCACTGTTGTGGTTAGGGTCTGTGTGTATGCGTATGTCCGTGTATGTGTGTGTTCATCTTAAAGTGCAACAGTAGACCAACCCGATAATGAACTTGATGAGTACACTTACCCTTGAGAAAACAGGTAATGGGTAAGTAGAGGGATATACTACTATAATACACCTTGCCACAAAGTATATATAACACAGATAAAAGATAGTAGTGGCTTACGGTCAACTCTGTAAATGTCCTTGAGCTGCCCAGCCAGAGTGTGGCCTTGAACCCAACTGAACATCTCTGGAGAGACCTGAAAAACAACTGCCCACTGACAGTCTCCATCCAACCTGACATGCCTTGAGAGGATCTGCAGAAATTACCCAAATCCACATGTGGAAGGATTGTCGCTTCATATCCAAAGAAGAACACTGCCGTAATCTCTGCCAAAGGGTGTGAAAACTTGTGACAATTAAGACAGTTAAGAATCACTGATTACATTTTAAGAAAAAGAAATTCTCTAACCCTGAAACGGGTAATCAGATCATATCTGGTGAAGAGTTCATAAACGAGGAACTTCAGTGCGTGGTCTCCACTTGCTTCGTTAAGGCAGAAAACATCGAAGGACCATTTGTCCAGATCCTACAAATAATAAACAGAACTTTCAGACAAACATTCAGGAAACATTCAAACGAGAAGAGTTTCTTGTAAGATGCAAGGCATTACAGCTAACATACTGCATAAAACAGATTTGTATAGTAAACCAGCCCTAAAAAACAAACAAAAAGAACAAAATGAAGATTACAGTCTTTAAAAAAGATGGTGCAGAAGTAAAGGTGGTTGCTGTTTTATGTCTCGCTCCCTTGTTCATTGACCCATTTTGGATCTACACAGGCCTTAAAGCCTGCCTTTTGGTTTTGGGGTCAGGCTGCTTGGTACGAGGCCTGTTTCTGAGGCTGATCGGGAGTGCATGTGCAGTATTTAGAGCCCCCTTTTCACCATTTTGAATTGCCTCATCAGGTGGTGTAATAAGTACATAAGTTTAACTCTTTCAGGGCGGATGCCAACTTTTGTAAACAGGTGGGGGGGGAGTTGAGGGTGGTAATCAACTGTAAGCAGTGACAAAACCTGCCTTTATGTTTTATTTGAACTTTGGTTTGACAGAGATTCCCTGGACTTGCATGAGTAAAGAGGAGCAGACAATGGCAAAAATGGCACTGACATCTGCAGAGAGGTCGAAGCGAATGTGTAAAGTAAAATACTCAGTGGATCTTCCACTTACAGTGACTAAGAGGTACAAACCAGTTTGTATTGCACTGCAATCATCGCCCCTGTCATGCAAAGACATCCTGTCTGCCAGCCTGCCATGCATTTCTGGTGAACCGACAGCCACAGCATGCAGCAACAGACCTTTAATGTTGATTTCTGTGTGAAACGTTGCTTTGTGTGCTTTTCAGAAAACTATTTTTTGGGAAAAATATCCAGCCCTCAAAGAGTTAATATGTGCTCTGTACAAAAAGTCTTTTAAAAATCCACTCACATGTACAGCTAACACAAGGCCAGATTTAGCACACAGGAGCTCATTATTTAGAACTGCTAGGCAAGCATTAGAAGACAAGACAGGGACAACTACAAAAATGGGCATCGTACTATTTCTGTGTGACAGAGTCAGCATGACATTGGATCTTCTCTTTGCTTTGTTTGGAATGGCATGATTCACCCAAGTGGGTGCCCTGCACATGGAGAAAGGGTATAAAATCTTGGAACATTGCCCAGCACACCTTTGAAGCTGACGGATGGATGGAAGATTATGTCATACGATCATGAAAATCCTTCCAGCGCAGCAACGGAAACAGCAGACTCTACACAAGGGCTTGTCATCGCTTCCTGTCTGTTACACAGCGTAAACCGTCATTAAAGAAAGCAAAGTTATTTTCTCTAATGTGATTTCTTATCACCGTATCACTATGGGAGGGACATCGCCTCTTTATAATATATCTATTGTGGACTATGGCCGGCACCTTATCCTGGCCAATACCCCCAAGTTGCCAGATGGAGCCTTCCCTGCAACGTGGAGATGCCCCGAATTCCAGCAGGGCATCATGGACCTTGGAGTTTTCCTTCACAGCCCTGCTGGATACCGTGGGGGCCACCAGAGGACACTGCAGGGAGGCTCAAGGACTTGTATTTTCCGTATAGCCCGGAAGTACTTCCCAGTCATGAGGACGGAAGAAATAAAGTACTTCCAGGCTGAAGAAAAAGAGGAGTTTTCACATGACCCGGAATTCCGGATTAAGAAGTTTAAAAAGACTGTGGGAGATCCCAGCAGGGAGCCAAGTTGGGAGGAAGGGTGACTAAGCTGCTGGGAGGTGTGGAGGATCTTTATTGTGTGTATTTGATTATTAATTTATTATTGTGATTATTGAAGTATAGTGGAGGTGAAGGTGCTTGTGCACATTACTGTTAAAAATAAAGTCAACATTTGGACTTTTATCTGGTGTCTGATCTGAGGGTTAAAGGGGATGACAGCGCCCCCTATCTGTCACACTATTTAGGTTCAGGTATTATTTAAGATGCCACCATTAAAAAAGAGCTTATTCCAACCAGGGAGTTAGCGCCCCCCCTAGAGGAAAACAGGTGGCTGTAATGTCTTTGCTCAAGCAGCATGTATTCATTTTGATTATGATGCCAGTTTATCCTGTTGACTTGTTTCCTTTATCGGCTGCCCAATTATTTCAGAGAGTACAAGAGATTTGTACAATAACTGTTTTGGCAGCACACAGCAATCAAGCAAAGCATTCTAAAATCTGTCTGGTCACTATGAGAGGCACCGATATTAGCAGCATCACTCAAGCTCAGTCGGGTCGAGGTTACTGACAGAGCTGGGAGGACTTCATTCTGCATACACCTGTCAGTGTCCAAACAGTGATAGGTGTGTTCAGCGGGTCTGGTGCTAATTGAAAGTTTCCAATTTTCCTTTAATTTGCTGATAATGCTAAGAACAGACTGCTTGATCCTAATCAGTCAGACTTCAAGATGGGCAATTCCACAGAGGCAGCTCTACTTACTGTCGTCAACCTGTTATGGCTGGCTAGAGCTATCAACATGTCATTGTTCTCATCCTTCTAGAACAGTGGTGGGCAGAGTCAGTTCTGGTGGGCAGCAGTGGCTGCAGGTTTTTGTTCCAACCCATTTGCTTAATTAGAAAACAATTGTTGCCAATAGTTTAATTTCGTGGCTTGTTAGTGCTTTAACTCTGCCATGTCAAGTAATTTTCCTTTGTAAGGTTATCATCCAAATGATTTGAAGTCTAAGACGGAGGAGTAATTCTCAGTCCTTCACTTTTTTCTCTTCACTTTCCTTCCAAGTATTTAATTAAACCAAACAGTGCATGATAAATACACACAGGGTGTAAATGGAAACAAGCTAAACGGAGAACTGCTGGTTTCTTTTGTCATTTGCATCTTATTGCCAATAAGGAGCAATTAAAAAACGAGAATACAGCTTTTTAAGACCAAAATAAGCAATAAGGGTTCAAAATCTTAACGAGTGAGACAACAAAAATGAAGCAGAAGTGTTCCTCGAGCAGTAAGTGCTTCTTATTAAGCAATTGGGTTGGAGCAAAAACCTGCAGCCCCTGTGGCCCTCCAGGAAGGACTTTGCCCACCCCTGTTCTAGATCATCAGCCACCAGATCCTTCTTACCACCCTCCCTGACCTTACAATCAGTGGGATTGCCCTCAGGTAATTTGAGTCCTACCTCTTGAACAGATCCTACCGTGTGCCCTAGTGAGGAGAGACACCAAGGGTGCACCAAGCATCTACCCAATGACTGGTGCTGGGTCTTCTCTTCTTCTCGCTATACAGCTCCGCATTTGTCCCCAACATCCTGTTCCACAAATCATTACTATGCTGATGATACACAACTGTACCGGTCATTCCCTTCAGAGGATCACATGGTATCAGTTAGAATCTCGGCCACTTGCACTGCGCAGTTCAAGAAAGGAGCTCGTCTTACCTTTAAAGCACTGATGACTGCTGTTGGGTATGTCAGACCAGCCATGTTTGAAGTCCTTCGATACATTCTAAGCACAGGAAGAAAACATAAAAAAGGTCAGGTGATTTCATGGAAGAAGCTCTTAGCATATGTGCTTCTTGTACTGCGTATCAGACTGTGGAAAAAAGAGGCTGGGAAGGAGCAGAGGGTGACAGCCATCACCATGACCACCATCCACATGACATTACACTCTCAGCTTTTAAATCCAGGCTGAAGACTCACGACTTTTAGTCCTGCATACCCCAACTAGAGCTGCAGATTTGCTGTGCATTCTGCATTCCTGTTTGTAGTCAGAAATGTTTCACATTATTTTGTAGAAGACCAGCCCGGCTAAAGACAGACACCAAGGACACTTGATGTCCAAACACACATTTATTAATTCTTTTCCTTCTGCACAGCACACGGTGCACAAATTACCCACAAGACTCAGTCCCTTTTCTTCCTCAAGTCTCCTGCTGCCTCTACTCCTCTCATCACAAGCTCCGTCCTCTTCCACCCGTCCCTTTTATGTTGCACCCGGATGTGCTCCAGGTGTGCCCTGATGAACTTCCTGCAGCACTTCCTGGTGTGGTGGAAGTGCTGAATGGGCACCCGGAAGCACTCCGGGGGTACCTGGTTCCTGTTCCAGCAGGACTTCCTGGTGTAACGGAAGTGCTGCAGTCCAGGGCTTAGCCAATGTCCATGCACCCCCTGGCGGTGGCCACAGGCCCCCAAAAGGCTGAACTTCCAAGCTCTGTTCCCGTGGCCCCAACACCCACCAGGACGGCTGCCTTCTTGTGCTCCAAGTTGAGGAACTGCTCGTATCCTGGTCCATCCATCCTCCAGGCATACCGACTGGGCGTGAACCCCAGCCGTCTGCCACAATTTATAAACTGCTACTAACCACCCTCTGTTCTATTTCTCTTCTCTGTACGCGGATATGGCACCTGCTGCCCACTGCTGTAATGCCATGCTGCTGTATAGAAAAGTCATCTTGGATAAAGAAGCGTTAGAATGATCAGATGGACAGATTCTATCTCTTATCAGATTGGACAGCCAGCAGCGACTCCGATATAGAAAACCCAGGAGAGGGCAGGCGGCGAGTTGGCCCAAGTCTCAAAGACTGTGAATGCATCTGTTGCTCTCTTTTACAATTTTATTCTTCTCTATTGTCAACTGGCAACAGTCATCAATGAATTAATGGACAGATATTGTTGGTTAATTTAATTTTATTTTATTGTAGAATCAACTCTCGGCAGCGGCCAGCAGGGCAGCCATGCGGTGCATGCGTACGGGCGCCGTTCTCATCCCTACCACCTTCGCCGTCACTTCCCCTACCTCTTCATATCTTAAATCATTCTTGAGGCAGATTAAAGACTTAAGTGCCAGCTTAAGTGAAAAATTAAAGAAAAACGTACTAAGTGATTGCAACACAAACACAGACTTAATCAGTTTTAACGCGAAAAGATGTCGACGAAAGAAGAGAAGAAGCGCGCGGCTAGAAGAGCTGCTCTGGAAGGCATCAACCTCTGAGCAAACGAATGACAAACGTACAGAGAAAAAGGATGAAAACTAGGAATGCTCAAGTCAGGTATATTCTGCAGTGCGCCGTTACTGGTATTTAATAATTAGCATCATCTATATTGGTGTTTTCACTGAGAATTGTTCACAGCGTTCTGTGCTGGCATTCAGTGGTGAGTGCTATACAAGTTATGTACAGGGTGGCGCAGGGAAACGGGAAATTTTTAATTGACATTCAATGCACAAATAAACACCTTACAAAATACATTTAAGGATGAAATGTATTGTACAGGATATGCAACTAATAATGGTAATCAATATTCATTTTATGTTTTAAAGAAAACATCATGAAGGTTTCTTCTTTCTGACAGCCTATTGTGGAAATTCTGCATTGCTTGACGTAACGTGTCAACAGGAATGCCATTGATTTCCTCCTCAGTCCTGCTTTTCAGTTCAGCAATGGTTGCATGATGTGTACAGTACACTTGGATTTTAAGATGTCCCCACAGAAACAAAAATCACAAACTGAGATCTGGGGATCTTGGAGGCCATGGAATGTCACTGTTGCGTGAAATGACGCATCTTCCAAACAATCGTTGAATAGCTGCCATCGATTGTCGGGCAGTATGCAAAGTGGCTCCACCTGGGAACTTTTTTTTTAAAAGTTGAATCCGTTTCTTCAAAATTACGCACCCATGTTGTAATCGCATGAGCAGATGGAACACGATCAGGACGTCCTAACTGGTAATGACCCCCCGAAATTCCCTTTGTGCAGCAGTCACACTATCATCATTCTTATAAAAGGCTTTCACAGTGAATGCTTGTTGCACACCACTCCACTGCTCCATTATAAGTAATGGCAAGGGGTTCTGAATGAGGCTGCATTGGTCTCAAACAACTGCCGACGCCCCAGGGTCACCAACACCTAGTTCCAAAATTTCCCGTTTCCCTGCGCCACCCTGTATAAGTTGTGTTGTATGACTTCAGACACAAATTGTACATTCACACTGTGTCTTGCTTGGAGTCCTACTGTGAACCAAGCCTGGATGTTGAAGCAGTGACAGCACCGGTCTGGGTGCAAGATGGAAGTTTAAAAATCCCACTGCTGCCTCCAAGCAGAACATAACGGGCTCCATGCTCTTCCTGACAGAACGATTCATCTCAGTAGATTGATAAAAAAAAAGTGCTGCTCTATTGTGCAAATGCACAAGGAAAAAAATAAGTTTAATCATCATCACGTCATAATTTTCCAACTTTACCCTGGTTAGCCAGTTACCCTGTAAACTTTTTACCTCCACTTTCCAAGGTCCTCAATATCGGTTGTGGTGGGAGCCATTCACTTCATATCATCTCATCCACATCTTCTTTGGACTCCCCACCCCCCCAGGGGCCTCATCCTTTCACAACTTCATCTTGGTGTACCTTTTCACCCAATAATCCATTGAATTTCACTGCAAACATCTAAACCACCTCAGTTTGTTTCTCCTATCGCCTCCACACAGAGTCTTCATTCGCCTTCTTCTCACCTGGTGACACTCATCCACCTGATTATTCTAATCTCTGTTCTTTTCAGCTTTCCTTCATGTTCTTCCTTTATTGACCACGTCACACTCCCATAATTCTCCTGTCATGGTTCTCATAAATCCTGTGGTGGACAGCTTCTGGAAATTCTTTCATGAAGTCGAGTAATAGGAGGCCCAGGCCCCTCGTGGACCCCATGATCATCAGAGGTGACTGTGTGCAGAGGGTACAGACCTATAAATACCTGGGAGTGCAGCTGGATGACAAATTGGACTGGACTGCCATTACTGATGCTCTGTGTAAGAAAGGTCAGAGCTGGCTATACTTTCTTAGAAGGTTGGCGTCCTTCAACATCTGCAATAAGATGCTGCAGATGTTCTATCAGACGGTTGTGGCGAGTGCCCTCTTCTACGCGGTGGTGTGCTGGGGAGGCAGCATAAAGAAGAAGGACGCCTCATGCCTGGACAAACTTGTTAAGAAGACAGGCTCTATTGTAGGAATAAAGCTAGACAGTTTAACATCTGTAGCTGAGCGACGGGCACTAAGCAAACTCCTGTCAATCATGAAGAATCCACTGCGTCCACTGAACAGTGTCATCTCCAGGCAGAGGAGGAGCTTCAGTGACAGACTTTTGTCATTGTCTTGCTCCACTGACAGACTGAGGAGATCGTTCCTCCCCCACACTATGCGACTCTTCAATTCCACCCGGGGGAGTAAATGCTAACATTATTCAAAGTTATTGTCTGTTTTTACATGCATTTTTATTACTCTTTAATTTAATATTGTTTTTTTTGTATCAGTATACTACTGCTGGATTATTTGAATTTCCCCTTGAGATTAATAAAGTATCTATCTATCTAAAGAAAGAGTGTTATGAATGCCCAGGGCCAGCGTTTTGATAATTCGAGGGGCGCAAAGTCTGGACACCAAGGGGGACCCAATCCCGTCACCAGCCCTCAAAGTCTAATGATGTGCACTATGGACACAGAGTGGTAACACTTTGGTAACTGAAGGGGTGCACACTACACTCAGGACACCAAGGGTGACCATCTCCACAGTCCTCGAAGTCTAATAATACTGAATGAGCGCTATGGACACTGAGGGGCACCGTTTGTGCTAGCCTAAGTCAAGTGGCATTCTGGACCTTTTTCCCTCCCCCTTAACACTTCCCAATATAATTCTATGAACACTGAGGGGCATCTTTCTTTAACTCAAGGGATGTGCATGCACATGCCCATGGGCTCCACATGGGCTTGAACAACACTGGGTGGTCCCCTCCCTTGTAGATTATTTTAAAGATTTCTTGGGACATTTCATGGTATATTCTTTTGAACTTTGATTTTGAAGAACATTTTTGCCTGGCATAGGCTGAAGCTCACCACCCTGTAGTGGACGCCATTCTGCCTTCTGGTGCACCTACTCTGAGAAAGTTGGTGGGCCAGCATTTCTTCACTATGTTTCATCTTCTGCTCTCAAATCAATACCAACGTGTATTCAGGTCTCCCTCGGCCCGACACACACTTCCTACAAACTGCGCGTTGCATTGAGTTTCTCCCAACACGTTTACCACACACGCCCACCCACCTCTGTTGCACCACCTGCCTCTTCAGCTCCCACCATCATGATGGTCTTTCCTGCATTTCCCTTGAGGCCTTTCACTTCCAATCTAGCTTTCCATTCCGGGATCTTCTCCTTCATTTTTTGATCATTGGCATACCAGAGCTCTCATGGCAAGCCTTCACACACTCCTCTACTTACCGCCTCCATTACTGACTGGAATGTGTTTCAAGAATCCTGTGCTGTCCTTGATAAACTGATGGATGCTGTAAGAAGTGATTTAAAACGCTGTGAGAATGGCAAAATCCCCCTGTCACATTCATTAAAATATACCCTAACAACAAGCCATGGATTACCAGAGATGTTACAGAACTCAGGGCCCTATGAAAACGGGGCATTTCAACATGGAGAATTAAGAGAACACAAAGAACCACAGAAGGAGGTGAAACCTGAAATAAAGCGGGTAAAGCTGAGAATAAACTATGGACTGACTACCTGGGTTCATTGTGGAATGGCATGAAGATGATGGCTGGCATTCCAGGTTGCCAGGCCCTGAAAAAAATTGAAATCACAAGGACAAATTCACAACCCACATAGTAGTGCAAGAATCCAACCCAAATATATGCCGGGTCCCCTTCGGCAGTGTTGAACATGAACTCGTTCAAAACAGCGCTCATTTTTCTAACAATGATGAACTTAATGTAACAAATTTGCAAGTGAAGAACTTGAACGTGAGCTTGTTCAGTTTAAGGTGACATGCTGGATCTGGTTTAGGTCCTGATTAAACATTTTGTGTTACCCTGTAATGTAGGTACATACGGTCTTAAATTGGTTTGAGTCCTACCTGGCAGGTAGAAAATTCTTTGTTAGTTGTGGTAATTACAACTCAATGATATTCTATATGGTGTTCCACAAGGCTCTATCCTGGGTCCGCTGCTCTTTTCGATCTTCATGCTTCCGTTAGGTCAGATTATCTCAAGGCATAACGTGAGTTACCACAGCTATGCTGATGACACGCAGCTGTATTTATCAATAGCATCTGATGACCCCAACTCTGTTGTTTCACTAACACAATGTCTTACTTGTGTTTTTAAATGGATGAATAGTAATTTTCTCAAGCTAAATAAAGAGAAAACTAAAATTTTAGTGATTGGGAATAATGGATATAATGAGGTTATTAGAAATAAACTTGATGCATTAGGATTAAAAGTCAAGACGAAGAATTTAGGGGTAACTGTTGACTGTAACCTGAATTTTAAATTGCATATTAATCAGATCACTAGGACAGCATTTTTTCACTTAAGAAATATAACAAAAGTTAGACCTCTTATATCATTGAAAGATGCTGAGAAATTAGTTCACGCTTTTGTTTTCAGTCGACTAAATAACTGTAATGCACTCCTCTCAGGTCCACCCAAAAAAGACATCAATCGATCAATGAGTGCAGAATGGAGCTGCTAGAATCCTAACTAGGAAAAGAAAATCCAAGCACATCATCCCAGTTTTGATGTCACTACACTGGTTACCTGTGTCATTCAGAATTGACTTTAAAATACTGCTTATGGTTTATAAAGCCTTAAATAATCTGCTCCATCTTATATTTCAGAATGCCTGACACCTTACACTCCAAATCGTAACCTCAGATCTACAAATGAGTGTCTGCTTATTATTTCAAGAGCTAAACTTAAAAGAAGTGGTGAGGCGGGCGGCTTTCTGCTGTTATGCACCTCAAATCTGGAATAGTTGACCAATAGGAATTCGCCGGGCTAATACAGTAGAGCACTTTAAAACACTGCTGAAAACACATTACTTTAACATGGCTTTCTAATAACTTCATTTTAGTTTAATCCTGATGCTCTGTATATTCAATTTATTATCATAACTATTCATGGTGGTTCCATAATCTATACTAACCCCTACTCTCTCTTCTGTTCTTTTTCTGTGGTGTTGATCTGCGCCACCACCACCTAATCAAAGCACTGTGATGTCCCTGCATTGACGGATTAAAAGCCAGAAGTCCACATGACCATCATCATCAAGTCCTTCCATAAGAACCCTGAATACCATGAGGACAGACTGATGTCATTTATGTTAGGTAGAATGCCTAGAAGGGGCTGGGTGGTATCATGGCCTGGAACCCCTGCAGATTTTATTTTTTCTCCCGCCGTCTGGAGTTTTTTTGTTTTTTCTGTCCTCCCTGGCCATCAGACTTTTATTCTATGTTAATTATTGTTCTCTTATTTTAATTCTTATTTTGTCTTCCTTCATCATGTAAAGCACGTTGAGCTACATTATTTGTATGAAAATGTGTTATATAAATGAACATTGTTGTTGTTGTTGAGACGTGATTTTCTCGGAGAGACTTTAACGTCCTGCGAGACAAGGAGGACAGCTGCTGTACAGGCTTTTAAATGTTTGAAGTGCCGTGCGACATGCAGATCATGCAGCACGGCACAAGCAAGAGCAGCAGCTGCAAGCCAGCTGATCGAGCATAGATGAGGTAAAAAAAAATTGTATCACAAAGTCCCCTAGTTTATTATAAATTAAAAAAGCTTCACCAGGATAAACTGTCATGCTAATGTACTAAACGTCTCTTCGTAGTTGCTGCGAGGCCGTGAGCCATCATCCCCAATGGGTACACAAAGCCACTTGGCTAGTGAGGAGAGAAGGTCTTAGGCTGGGCGACTCAAACGACTACTTTATACCTCTTCGTGCTTCTGAGGGCGAGTGCGTCATTCCTCTGGAGCATAAACTCCACCACAATTAATGCATCATTAATATAAATATTCAAATTTTGTACACCAGTAATAATACAATACTAATGATATAACACAGAGAGGACTCTAAAGAGCTCCTAAATGTCCGGCGTGTAGTATTGCATATTTTGACTATTTACACAAATTATATGATTTATTCGATTCAGAGTCTATAAGAATATGTTTTGTTAATCGTAGTTGAGTGCCGCATATCATTTATTCTTCTTCGTCTTCTTCCTTAGCATTTCCCATTTTTATATGGGGTCAACCTTCTGAGTACCCGTGTAGATACTCTGTTTATTCTGTACACAAGTTACTTGAGACAGAACAATGACTACTGCTCCATTATCAAGTATGCAGATGACACCAGGCTCATAGGACGCATATCTGGGGAGGATGAAAGCCATTATCTAAATCAAGTGGACTGTCTGGTAAACTGGTGCAATAAAAACTCTCTCACTCTGAATGTAAAAAAGACCAAAGAAATGATATTTGATTTTAAGACACAGAAATCTGTATGTTCACCTATTGTAGTTCTTGGAGAGCAGGTAGAAATAGTTACTGAATATAAATACAGTACTTAGGAACTTACCTAGATAACAATCTTAACTGGAATATAAATACAAAAAAAATGCAACTAGCGCTTATTTCTCATCCATCAACGCAAACTATTTAAAGAAGACAAGGACCTCATGTTGTCCTTTTATCCCAGTCTGTGATCACTTTGTTTCATTACCTGGTTTAATAGTCTGACAAACCAAAACTCAAAAAAGCTCCAGCAGATTATGAAGTATGCAGCTAAAGCTATTGGGGCTGATGGCTATGATTTGACTAGTGTGTGTGTGTAATATGGGCATCAGTTCACCGGCGAAACAGGGGAGGGGCTCCAGAAGAGGGCGTCAATTTGCAGACCTCATAGAGTCTGAAGTGCTCGGATCTGTCCGAGGCCTAAAACTGTCCTGACTGCAGCTGACTGACACATTTGCAAAACAAAGACGCTGATGAGGAGGTGCGATGGAATTTAGGGTGGCCCAACATTACGAATATTTTCGTAGGCTTCAGGGATTCTAGTGTTAAGTTTAGCAGTCTTCTGACCATTTCATTTTGGATTTTGGCTACAGGTCTGATTTTTTTGTACCTGAGACTTGTGTTTGGAGTAGCTATGGTGTGGGTTTGGGGTGAGGGACTCTCCCTAATGCCCAGAAAGAAACTTAAAATATCTATGCACAAACTTGATCAAAAATGATAAACTGATAAAGAATAATAAGGATCAAAAACTTGTGTGGTCATTCATGCATTGTGAGGTGAGACCCCTTGCTACTTTGAAAGAAAATTAATAAAAATCTGACCTCATTGATGGACTCACCCATACCAGGCATCATTTATAAGATTGGTGTACCTACAGCAAATATAAAGGTATTTCCAGGGTAGTGTTGTGTAGTTTACATGTATGTGTATTTTATGTTTTATTGTTGTTTTTGTTAATTTTGAGTTACTATTTTCCATATTTTTATGAATATTTCTTTTAGCTTCACTTATAACTTGTGATTTGTGTTCTGTTCCCTTAAACTTTCTGCCGTTCCCTATGTTTTGTGGGTGTATCTCCAGGAGGTGGAGGTGGAGGTATTACACAAATCCATTATGCTCTTTAGAGCATTCTTGTTCTACTTTATAAAGATTCTTTGGTTGCCTTATTTGTGCATATGCTGGGGGTTTACAGTCATCCACCTCCTTTTGAGGCTTTTGATATATTATTTGAAACATTTTCCTTACATTTTAAACTTTTGAGCCTGCATCCCATTTTTGTGGCCTGCTATACCAGAAGCCAACAGTTAGCAGAGGGAGTAAGCTGGATTGTGCTGGGTCTCTTCTGAGAAGGCTGGTGTTGGTGCTAGTGGCTTCTTACCTTTCTACGAAAATGCCAGCCTGAACAGCGTGCACGATGCTCCGAAACCTTGGCTTCTCCTCCGGCCTTCTCCTCAAGACTCCCATCTTTTTGGTAAATGTGGACGCCAGCCATTCCCTCACTTCAGATGGGACAGAATCGGACTGGATGTCACTGAGTTCGTCTTCAGTGTCCAGCAGCCGCCTGAAAAACAAACACAGACAAACAAAATAAAAGTAAGCAGAGAATTGTGCATCGGCTCAGAAATTTACACTGATGCTGCATTACCCTTAAGACTCCATTATGTGGGATTGTCCTGGTGTGGAAAATCCTTAGTTTTTGAACTGCAGACTGCTTATTTTAAGTTTTAATTGTTTTGCTCCAACAAACCAGGATGGACTGAATGTACAATACATTAATTACGGGCATTGCTAGCATCCTTTTGTGTTGTATCATTAATTCATTTTCATTTGTTCCAGTCGGTTTCTTTTCCAATTTGTTTATGACCTGGGAATGGGAAAGAAGCAGAGATGGCACAGAACTGGTT
The DNA here is from genome assembly GCA_026402145.1 of Polypterus bichir lapradei. Classification (NCBI taxonomy): domain Eukaryota; kingdom Metazoa; phylum Chordata; class Cladistia; order Polypteriformes; family Polypteridae; genus Polypterus; species Polypterus bichir. Next base: position 6,236,946 of record JANRMT010062814.1, read on the forward strand.
TTAATGAACTTATAACCCGAGAATGGATGGACGCAATAGGGCTAGGAATTACAGAATAAATTTCAAGCCTGAGAAAGGAAGAAATGCGGAGGAAGTTAAAATATCATACACTCTGATCAGAGTCATTTGTCATCAGGATGAGACAGACAATCAAGTGTGTGCAATGTTGCACGTCCAACACCCCATGTGTGCATATTAACATAAATATGGCTCGTCCGAGGGACAAAAAAGAGGACAGAAGTGCGACATTTGATTTGGAGACCATATGATTTGGAAAATATAATCTCTGAATCACAACGATTGCTAAACCAAAAGCCATCCAGGACCACATCCACTCCTTGAAACTTCCGATTTTCAATGAGCTTTTCTAAGACTGTTAATATCCAGACTTTCCAATCTGATTTATTTTCTATTATATTTTCTTCTATTTGGTATTGTTATAAGTTAACAAATACAGTACCATGTTGATTTTCTATTTTCTATACTTTGTCTTTAATCTAAAGTGACTGAAGTCATAAAAGGGCACCAAGTGTGGTTAGATTGCTGCTTTCTTCAATGTTATTGAGGTTAATCCTCAATAGTTAGAACAACTGCTGTAAAAGTAAGACATTGTTTGTTTAGTATGTGACGTACAGCATATTCAAAAGAGTTGAGCTTTTCTGTGTGTCACGGAGACACCTTCATGTTGGTCAGCACTGGTGCTAGTGAGTCCATATGTAGACCATCCTAGTGCAGATTATTGTGGAGTGACTGGCAAATGGCACCAAGACATTGTCAGGGTAGGATGTCTACAGTATGAGTGTGTGTGTGTTAATATTTATGGGCAGGAGTAGATGAAGCTTCACAAACTTCATGATAATACAGGGATGAAGTGAACAGACCACCGTGTCATCTACAATGGAGAGAAATGTTGTGGAAAGAGTGAGCAGCTTTAAAATTCTAGAGGGGCTGTCACTGAATGACAGACTAAATGACTCATATGGTCAGCTGAGGACAAGACAGATTAGGCAGTGTCACACATGTGCTATTGGGAGGCAGCTAGAGGGCCTGAATAATAGTAGTACCACGGCAGACCAGGGGGTGGCGAGTTGCACTGACTTTCTCTCTCAATCCTCTGCAGACCATCCACTGGAAATCCCGGTAGGTTCCAGCGCCATTGATAGCGTCACTTCGGGTACCAGGGCCATTGATGATGTCACTTCTGGTCCAGAAGACATTACTTCCGGTTCATGTGCTACTGATGATGCCACTTCCAGCCCCAATGACAGCACTTCCGGTTTTGATGACGTCACCTCCTGTCCTGGCCTTTAAAGTTGCCATATTTTATTACCACACTTATTTTAACTTCACCTGTTTGTTGTCTGGTACAAATACTTTAATCGATATTTAACCCACTTCCTATTGTCCAAATGACTTGAAATTTTGCACACTGACTCACTTCCGATGACAATACATGAATCAATAATCAGTTTCACTAATTGATCTATTAATCCATGTTAAGAAATGAAATTGTCATATAAAGAATAGTTCAAGATTTCACCAACAGATGGCGCTTTTCATCAATCAACATTCAAAAAACACTTCTTAAAATCTTAGCAAAAGCCCCCCGCTTTTATTTTACAAGTGATGCATGAGAGACTTATTTTTTACTTTTTAGTACACTTTTTAACTTAATAGAAGCGTAGCTTTTAAAACTTATTTATATATATATACAGTATATTTTTTTTTCCCTCTCAGTTCAATTCTGTTTTAGACTCAAACCTGTGAACAGCTCTTCAAAATTACCCAATTGCAACCAGGGCACAATATACGGTTGGCTGCCCCAAACCTTTTCAATGTCTTCAGATTGTGACAGTGGCGTAGTCGGCAGGATCTCAGAAACCCAGAAGAAACAGGGACAGGACCTGAAAATGTTTCAGGTGGGAGAGTACCGGGCCTAGTGGAATTTCCTGTGGATGGTTTGCAGAGGATTGAGAGATAAAGTTAGTGCAGTTCGCCACCCCCTGGTCTGGCATGATACTACTATTATTCAGGCCCTCTAGCTGCCTCCCAATTGCACGTGTGTGACAACAGATATAGTGGATTCACTTTCTGTGCACTTTATCGTGTTGTGAATTTACTTCTAAATGGACACATTTGCCATTTTTGCCCATCAATCTACCATCGATAATCCATAATTACAAAGGGAAAACACATTTCAGAAAGTTTTACAAATTTATTTACCACCAAAAACTTAAATTTCCATTAGTTCAGTGCTTTGTAGAAACCCCTATTAGCAACAATTCCAGCTTTGAGTCTTCTTGGGGAAGTCACTGCCAGCTTTGTACACCTGAATGCTTGCACACTTCCTCGCGGATCTTGTCAAGCGCCGTGAAATTGGAGGGGAAGTGCCTGAAAACTGCCATCTTCAGGTCTCTCCATACCTCTTCCATGGGGTTTACGTCTGTGCTTTGGTTGGGCCACTCAAGAACAGTCACAGACTTGTCTCAAAGTTGATCTTGTCATGGTTCTGCTTGTAGCCAAAGGTTTTAAGTGTGCCTCTGTGAACTGTGAGTTTAACTGTACCTTACATTATTTCACCTTAAGACTGGTAACTGAGGCCATGAATAGACACAGCTGAGGTATTTAAGCAACGTAAGCGAGCTGACAGGAAGAGGGCGAAACAGAGAAAAGCTAAAGAGAGACAATTTTCTGCTCAGGAAGGCTATTAAAAGGGTGCTGGCGTGCCCCTTGTTTGGTGATGGTCAGCTTATGGTCAGCAGTTACTGTGTGCGCTCAGCAAAGAATGAACCCCATGTTTGCCAACCATAAGTTCTTATTTTAGAACAAAAAAATGTGAAAAACAGCACATAAGCCCTGGCCAAAGAGTAAGGTTTGTGGCAGAACCACTAGGGGGGCGTGCCAGCCACCCAACCCGATACAGACAGATGCAGGAGGCACACTTATAAAAACACAAATGTAGCTGCAGGAGTGTAAGGCGAGTTCTAGCACGGGTAAAATGCGTGCCGAAAGAAATTTCTCAGTTCAAAAGTTCGCTTTAAAATATTTAGTGAAAATTCAAAACAAATAATCCACTCAAGTATAAAGAAAAAAGGTTATTATACATGTAGAATAAAAGGCAAAAAATTTGAAAAAATGCTATCTTCTCTAAACATAGCTTTTCTTGTAAAACTTTAGTTGTTTCTATACTTAAAGATTCTTTACTTCTTCTTCAGTGCGCTCTAAACATACATATCTATCTATCAATCATGTAGTGCCTTTCACATCTATCTATCTATCATATAGTGCCTTTCACATCTATCATCTATCGATCATATAGTGCCTTTCACATCTATCTATCTATCTATCATATAGTGCCTTTCACATCTATCTGTCTATCTATCATATAGTGCCTATCTATCTATCTTTGAGAAATTTTCATCTTCGAACGTGACTTTTGTAAGGGGAGCAAACATAAATTAAACATTATCTAAGGGTGTGGGGCATATAAAGAGTTGGGAAAGAGACAGAAACAGACAATTATCATGAAAGACCAGATGTTCCAAAATACATAAAAGCAAAGTGAAACAGCAGCGGAAGAACATTAACGAAGTTTCAGAATACAGAACACATTTTGTCCAGTCCTTAACTCAGTTTTTAATCCCTGAGCAGAACTTTAGTCCTCATTACAATTGGGCACAATACATCTTGACTAACGTTATGAATGATAATCATACATCTGGCTGGGATTGGCTCCAGCGGACCCCCGTGACCCTGTGTTAGGAAATATCGAGTTGGACAATGACTGACTGACTGACATCTGAAAAAAGCTCCGATTTTTCCATCTGTTCTCATTAACTTCTAGAGGTGCATCTTCATGGACTACATAACATCTTGTTATGGCACCATCTCTGGACAAGAACGTTAAGCCCTGAAGAGGGTGGTGAAAGTTGTATATGCCTTTCTGTTCAAGTCATATACAACTGATGATGAAAGGCAAACAGGATTATTAAAGACCTCTGCTAGGCTCACTTCTGACAGTTTCTATGGTGCACTCATAACGCATTCAGACTCCTTCACTTTTGGCACATTTTTCTGTGCTGCATCCTGGTGCTAAAATCATTTAAATTAATTTCTGCTCATCAAGTAACACTCCAGGATTTTAGATGAATGAAAGGAACACATCCAATCTCAATGACAAAAAAAAAAATCCTGCTGGCTCTCTCTACTGCTATGGACTGATATGGTGATGTGTTAGGAATGAAAGGATGGAAATGAAATGATCAACATACAGAGAGAGGGCTAAACTCAAAGACACCCCGAAAATCTAAGGGAAGAAATGATGTGGGGGGTTCAGTCAATGGTCTCAATTTCTTCATCCTCTCGTCACATGAGGCCGGGCATTGTCGTGGACCAGGAAGAACCAGCATATGATTTGATAATGGGTCCAAGGAATTCCTCCCGATACCTAATGGCAGTCCTGCGGTGCTGTTGTCTAAACTGTAGAGATCTGTGCATCCCTCCATGGATATGCCTCCCCAGACTGACCATCACTTATCCCCCACCAAACCGGCCATGCTGAGCGATGTTACAGGCAGCATAACATTCTCCACAGCTTCTCCAGACCCTTTCACGTCTGTCACATGTGCTCAGGGTGAACCTGCTCTCATCTGTGAAAAGCACAGGGTGCCAGAGGTGAACCTGCCAATTCTGGTATTCTATGGCAAATGCCAATCAAGCTCCATGGTGCCCACTAGAGGATATCGGATCCTCAGGCCACCGTCATGAAGTCTGTTTCTGATTGTTAGGTCAGAGACATTCACACCAGTGGCCTGTCTGCCTGCTGGAGGTCATTTTGTAGGCTCTGGCAGTGCTCATCCTGTTCCTCCTTGACCAAAGGAGCAGATACACGTGGGCACTGCTGATGGGTTAAGGACCTTCTACGAGGGGCCCTGTCCAGCTCTCCTAGAGGAACTGCCTGCCTGTCTCCTGGAATCTCCTCCATGCCCTTCAGACTGTGCAGGGAGACACAGCAGACCTTTTGGCAATGACACGTAGTATTGATGTGCCATCCTGGAGAAGATGGACTACCTGTGCCACCTCTGTAGGGTCCAGGTATGGCCTCACGCTACCAGTAGTGACACTGACCATAGCCAAATGCAAAATGAGTGACAAAACAGATGAGGAGGCAAAAATGTCAGTGGCCTCCCTCCACCTGTTAAACCATTCATTCCTGTTTTGGGGGTCGTCTCATTGTTGCCCCTCTAGTGCACCAGAGCAGCTGAAACTGATGAACAAGCCCCCTGTGCTACTTAACTGATAAGATCAATAGCCCACAAATTTCATGGACTTGATGCAATACTCGGTTTAAAAAGGGTTCCTTTCATTTTTTTGAGCATTACATTTTTGCCAATTTATTAAATACAAAAAAGACTGAAATATCACGACACAAGAGTTCAGACCCTTTACGTTGGTACATCCCTTTCTATGGAGTCCTACCTGTGGTCGATTCACTTGATTGGACTGATTGGGTAAGGCACACGCCTGTCTATAGAAGATTCACAGTCAAGTAAACACCAAGCAATGAGGTGAACAGAATTACCTGCAGCATTTACTGAGGGGATTACGTCAGGGCACAGATCTGTGGACTGCCACTAAGAAAATGTCTGCAGCACTGAAGGATCCCAAGAGCACAGTAGCCGACATGATTCTTAACCTCCTTAGCGTCAGACCTGAGCGTCACTTGGGCTGTGAAAACAGTGCTGAAGGTATTAGTCCCAAGTGTCACTCAGGCAACGGTACGGACATGTCAATCATAAGACCCGAGGCTTACTTGGGCTGTAAAATTGCCAACAGCATTAGTGCCAGGCATTACTCAGGCAAACGTATAGGCAGGTCTTGTGTAAGCGCCAGACACAAGCGTTACCTGGGCAACGGTATAGAATCGTCTTCTCCTAGTCTCATAATGGCGTCTTGTAACAAACACGCCTCTCATCAGCAGTGATGACAAAGTGAATCTGTCTTCAGGCGTTGAAAATGAAACGGTCAGTGAAACCGAAAGTGACACTCACATCACTCGCACATGTGCAGTGTGCTGTTCATATTAGTACTACTACTAGCAAATCGCACTCGCGAAAATTTTGCAAGAATAAAAGTGTTAATGAAATGATGATGAGGGAGAGAAGAACATCACACATTACAGTAAGAAAGGAGATTATTTTAATAAGTAGTGACTTGTGAGAGGACTCCATATTGGAATAGTCACATGATTAGTATGGGATGTTATTATAGTCACTTACAAGAACAACAACAATACAAAGAGTAACACGAACAGGTTAGAAGAACATATTGGATAAGAAGGGACATGCAGTAAGTCAGCATGTGTGAAGTGTGGCCATCAGGTAATGGAGTATACTGACGTCTATAATAATTGTCAGAAAACGCAATTTGTTGCATACACATTATTGTCAGCGAAAATATTCCTCTGTGTGTACCCCGTAAGTACCTGTATGTTTAACTCAGGCTTCGATGTAAATTTGGAAAATGTCGTATACAACTGGCCGTGGGTAAAAACATGGCCTGGCAAATAAACTCCTACGTTATTACACATTTGTCCTTGTGACTTGGTAATAGTCGCACGATATGCTAAACGAACGGGGAATTGCCTACGCCGTAATATAAAGAGAATATCTTGCTTTGAGTTGTCAGTGTTACAGAATCCCTGTAGTTTTTCCGTCGTAATGTTTCTTGTTATCTGGCAGTTTGTCGCTGCTCTTCAGAAAAGTCGTGTGTGTGATTAATTTTCGCTCAGTGTCTCGGTGTGAGACTTGCTGCCGCTGATCTTCGGATAATGTCGCTCTGTGGTTTGTCATATGTTGCCTTTGTTGTTCTAAGGCCTGTGCTGGTTGGTCTGGTGTAATGTCGATGTTTCTGCTTCTGTGCGTTGATGTGAGTATGTAGGCTGGTGAGACCATTTGTGTTGGTTGCAGCTACGCTGTATGCGCCTTTTCATTTTATCGGAAGACTTGCTTTGAAGTGAAGGGAAAAGAAGGTTTAAAATGGTGGTGTCATAATGCAGTTTCAGTCAGTAACAAAGTATACACCGAATAAATAGTCAAATACCCCAGTCGATAACTGAAAAGAATTGAAGACTTGACAATAAGTCTAAGACCAAAACTATGGCAGGAACACGGACTCCTCGCTATTGTTGTAGACCAGCATTTCTCAACCTTTAAGTATCTGCGACCTGAGTTTTCATAACAGTTTTAATTGCACCCCCCTGATGGTTTTCTTAAATGGAGCCCACTAATACCAATTTGTTCTTTTTTAATTAATGATATATCATAGATGCATATTTTATTGTACCTACTTAACTTTTATCGACATTTATCTAACTATATATTTATTTTTCTAGGATCAGAATGTAGTTTAAGTCAATTTGTTTTAGTTTCAATAGATGTATTTTTTATATTTTCGATTCTTGTTTTCTTTTTTTCACATCTTCGCACCCCCCTAGGGGGGGCCAAACCCACAGTTTAAGAACCACTGTTGCAGACGGATATCGTAGTTGTGGCGACGGTTTTTTATATTGAGCACGGACAGACACAAGCAAAATAATATAGGGATTATTATTTATCATTATTATTTGTATCATTAATATACAGGGTGGCCCACGAAAAAGTGGGCCCACCTCCACCGAGATGACTCCCGTCTTGTCTGCCTCCTGATAGGTGGCTGCGGTCATATCACCTGCTTTGTTTCCTTACTGTCTGACCGCTGGAAACCCCTTCTGTAAATGTGAGTACCAAATTTGATCATTTTTCTCTCTTCACGACGTAATGCAGTCATCTCGGTGGAGGTGGGCCATTTTTTTGTGGGTAACCCTGTACTTCCTCCACTTCTGACTTTAAGTGTGTAGTGTTTTTGCAAGTTTTACAGTAGAAAGATAAGATTTGAGAAAAATGTAACGCTACGGAGGCTACATAGAATATGTTTGGAACAACAATGACTCTTCCTAGAGCTGCACACTGGACCAAACCGAACAACTGTGTGAGAGAGAAAGAAAAACCAAGAACCCGATGACCATTCTGGCTCTAGAGACCCGGTGTGGAGATGGAATAAAAGTCCATAAGGACAACCATCAGCGCAACACTCTACTGATCTGGGCAATATGGAAGAGGGGCCTGAGAGGAGCCTCTCCTCAGTAAAAGTCACATTAAAGTCCACTTGGCACTTGCAAAAAGACACCTAAAGGACTCTGAGATTGTGAGAAAACCAAGACTGAGCTGTTTGGCCTCAATTGTAGGTTTCATCTCTGGAAGGAACCAGGTGCCACTCATCACCTGTGCAATACCATTCCAGTGGTGAAGCACGATGGTGGTGGCATCAGGGACTAGGGAAGTCTAGACAGGGTTGAGGGAAAGAAGCAAAGTGCAGAGATATCTTTTATGAAGGCCTGCTCAGAGAGCCCTGGACCTCACACTGGGCCCAACAGGACAAAGCAAAGACAACAATGCAGTGACTTAGGGTCAATTCTGTGGATGTCCATGAGCGGCCTAAGAAGATCCCGGCCCTGAACTCAATTGAACATCTCTGGAGTGACCTGACAAACAGTTGTGCTCCGATGATCTTCATCCAACATGACAGAGCTTGAGAAGATCTGCAGAGAAGAATGGCAGCAAATCCACAGGTTCGTGGAACTTATAGCATCAAAACTCGAGAAGACTTATGGCTAGAAGAAAGCAGTGAGTTAAGGGACTGAATTCTTGTGCCAATGTGATATTTCAGTTCTTTATATTTAATACATTTGCCAAAACATCTAAAATAGTGTTCTTGCTTTGTAATTGTGGGGTTCTGAGTTTCGCTTGACCAGGAAACAAATTAATTTAAACTAGCCAATGCCTGCAGTAGCATATGGCGGTGTAAGAATAGGAACGGAAAACGGTGAGAAAGGAATTCAGAAATCAAGAAGAAAGAAATACTTCTTGAAAGACGCAGTTGTGAATAGGTGTTATGCTAGAGACGACAGATGAGTCGAAAGATCTAACCTTAGAAAAAGCCACGTACAACAATAGTTTTGTTACATGTATCTTGGACTTCCTGGAAATGTGGACGGTAATATGATCATTTTGCCTACATGTACGTTATTTTCAGCCTTTGCTTGCAGTGCGTCTGATAGTCCTTTGTATTGTTCCACTCGCAGATCTTGTTGATGTAATCTGAGATAGTTGAGACGCGCGCCCTCTGTTTTAACATACACATCTACGACGTACTGTTGGAATAGTTTGCCGCTGGAGTGCAAAATACTAAATGTATTCCTCATTGATAATCTGTACGTGTAAAATTGGCATTGAGTAAGCCTGATTCGGTTGGCGGTTCTTTTATCGGGAACATGTTGTAAATCTTTGTGCCAGCCAATGTCTCCATAAGGGAAAAAAATTGGGTAAACCATAGGATCGCAATTCATATTGAGCGTGGAAATCTGTTTACAGGAGTTGGCTCTGGGATAGATGCAAATGTCCCTTTCGGCAGGGGGTTCACCATCTTCTCCGACGAAAATCGCTGCAACATCGGTATGACATGTCGGGGCATTGTATCGTTGTAAATCCTGCCCAGTGTTTTCCTTGAAAACCATTCGTACAGATGCTGTTGGATTGGACTGAGCGATTTCATGCATGTGTTTGTATGATTTAGCGAAGGCGTTGATGGTTCTGCGCATGGAATCTACCTGGAGAAGTAAATTTTCGCTACATGCAGAGTTTGTTTTATTTTGTAAGCGTACTTCAGTAGCTTGCGCTGTGTCAAAAACATACAACTGTCCATATCCTGAAGAGGTAGAAGTGTTAGCGTACAGTGGAGAGATTTGGTGATAAATTTGCCCGTCTATTTTAAAACAGTATGGTCCGTGGCCAGGAGGTTGAGTTATCTGTGGAAGAGGACGAATAGGAATCGAGAAATGCCGTGTCGGCTGTGTGTGGGCAGGACCGGTTTTGAAGTGGAAGCAGGACGAACCAGAAGAGAAATATATATAAGAAATTATTTTAGCAATAGTCTGCAACATAACAAACTATGAAAAAAGTGAAGGGGTCTGGGCAAACATGGGCTATAATATTACTGAACAGCCAATCACAATTAAGGAATAGGATGTATTCTTGCTTATAAATTGCATGTAATGTATACACATTGCCTTTTTGTAGATTCATATTTTATGTGTTTTGTTGTACAGGGAGATTCTTTTTTTTTTTTTTTAATTTTATTGTAATCATTCCATACAAATCGATCAATTTTTACAAAAAATAGGATTGAAAACAAGTCGACCCCCACCCCTGAGAAAGACAACATGGCCAATCGGTAAAAGACTTTTAAACATACCTAAATTGATGAGTTTAATAGGCCAATAGAGATGAATGGAGAAGAAAAAGAAATGCGGAGATAATTGCTTCCTCTGTGCTTTAAGAGCTTATTCTAAAATATTATCGATTAGATCCTGCCAGGTTTTGAAAAAATTCTGTACAGATTCTCTAACTGAATATTTGATTTTTTCCAATTTCAAATAGTATAAAACATCAGTTTCCCACTGACTTAAAAGAGGAGAGTTAGGATTCTTCCAGTTTAGCAAAATACAGGGAGATTCACTCGAAAGAGGCCCCTGAATATTCTGCTGTAACTCCTGTTAGGAAGAAGCAATCTGAACCAAAACGATCCGCTCTCTACCTTGACGTGCGTGTAATCGATTACATTACATGCGATGCTGGAAGTGTTTTTCCGTTTCCTACTAGACACATTTCGAGGCGGCGCTCCATATTCCTGAATGTATCAGCAAGCGCATAGGTGGGGGGAATAGCAGCAATTACACGTCAGATGTTTTCCTTCAACTCTTCCACAATGCGAGGCTTCTTCCGATAGACTTTTACTTTGAGCTGACCCCAAAGGAAAAGTCTGGTGGTGTCAGATCTGGCAAACCTGGTGGCCAAAGCCCCTTTGAAATGACCCTGTTGCCGAAAAAGGACTCCATTTCTGCCATGCTCCTTGCCCGATGTGTGCCACGTTGATCCATCTTGGTGGAAGTCACATTCCATTAACTCACGATCATCCAGTTGATTCATGAACCATTCAAAAACGTCCAGGTTCATGGTGGTGTCAAAGAGAATGAGGCCTATGATGCGTAACCGAGACATCGCGCACCATACCCTGACTTTTTGATCATGGGAGTCGTTTTTGGTGAGTGGCAAATGGATTATCAGCGGCCCGTATGCGGGTGTTTGGCAAGTTAACATAACCCGACAAATGGCACCACGCCTCATCTGAGAACCACGTGATGTCCAATATTCCTTCATTGTCCCTCACAAACGCCTGGAACCAGTGACAGCATCTGACTCTTTTCTCCATATCACTTGCTTTGAGCTCCTGAACGACGGTGACACAATTTGCATGCAATTTTGCTCTTTTTTGCAGCTCTCTGACATGTTGAGTAAGGAGTGCTGGGCATCTCAAGAGGTTTCGTAGGCGACTGCTGCAGACCATGTTGCACGCCATCCATTTTCAGATGGCCTCTGCTATGAGAAGGATCCCTTCGTTTCCAGTTTCCGTACCATCTTCTGAATAACACTATGTGAGGGTACATCACCAACACCAAATTTCTTCCTAAATTCACTCTGACATCGCTTAAACGAATTGGTGACCTAATAGGTTCGCCCCAAGAAGACGCGCTGCTCAATACTGTATACCACCATCCTGATGAGAAGTCGAGTGACTGAGTGAAGGGGTACGGGCGGTACGCACCAAGAAGTTGCAAAAGGAGGTTAAACGACGCAGCGGCTGTCCAGCGCCTACCTCATCGTTCAGACGCAGGGTGGGCATCCCGGCTTGTTCGAAGTTCTGTATACGGAGGAGCACATTGCACGTCGTTTCGTTCAGCGAGAGTTACAGTGCATCCAGAAAGTATTCACAGCGCATCACTTTTTCCACATTTTGTTATGTTACAGCCTTATTCAAAAATGGATTAAATTCATTTTTTTCCTCAGAATTCTACACACAACACCCCATAATTACAATGTGATAAAAGTTTACTTGAGGTTTCTACAAATTTATTAAAAATAAAAAAACTGAGAAATCACATGTACATAAGTATTCACAGCCTTTGCCATGAAGCTTCAAATTGAGCTCAGATGCATCCTGTTTCCCCTGATCATCCTTGAGATGTTTAATTGGAGTCCACCTGTGTAAATTCAGTTGATTGGCAAAGATTTGGAAAGGCACACACCTGTCTATAGAAGGTCCCACAGTTGACAGTTCATGTCAGAGCACAAACCAAGCATGAAGTCAAAGGAATTGTCTGTAGACCTTCCGAGACAGGATTGTCTCGAGGCACAAATCTGGAGAAGGTTACAGAAAAATTTCTGCTGCTTTGAAGGTCCCAATGAGCACAGTGGCCTCCATCATCCGTAAGTGGAAGAAGTTCAAAACCACCAGGACTCTTCCTAGAGCTGGCCGGCCATCTAAACTGAGCGATTGGGGGAGAAGGGCCTTAGTCAGAGAGGTGACCAAGAACCCAATGGTCACTCTGTCAGAGCTCCAAGAGGTCCTCTGTGGAGAGAGGAGAACCTTCCAGAAGGACGACCGTCTCTGCAGCAATCCACCAATCAGGCCTGTATGGTAGAGTGGCCAGACGGAAGCCACTCGTTAGTAAAAGGCACATGGCAGCCCGCCTGGAGTTTGCCAAAAGGCACCTGAAGGACTCTCAGACCATGAGAAACAAAATTCTCTGGTCTGATGAGACAAAGATTGAACTCTTTGGTGTGAATGCCAGGCGTCACGTTTGAAGGAAACCAGGCACCGCTCATCACCAGGCCAATACCTTACCTATAGTGAAGCATGGTGGTGGCAGCATCATGCTGTGGGGATGGAACTGGGAGACTAGTCAGGATAAAGGGAAAGATGACTGCAGCAATGTACAGAGACATCCTGGATGAAAACCTGCTCCAGAGCACTCTTGACCTCAGACTGGGGCGACGGTTCATCTTTCAGCAGGACAACGACCCTAAGAACACAGCCAAGATATCAAAGGAGTGGCTTCAGGACAACTCTGTGAATGTCCTTGAGTGGCCCAGCCAGAGCCCAGACTTAAATCTGATTGAACATCTCTGGAGAGATCTTAAAATGGCTGTGCACCGACGCTTCCCATCCAACCTGATGGAGCTTGAGAGGTGCTGCAAAGAGGAATGAGCGAAACTGGCCAAGGAAAGGTGTGCCAAGCTTGTGGCATCATATTCAAAAAGACTTGAGGCTGGAATTGCTGCCAAAGGTGCATCGACAGAGTATTGAGCAAGGGCTGTGAATGCTTATGTACATGGGATTTCTCAGTTTTTTTATTTTTAATAAATTTGCAAAAACCTCAAGTAAACTTTTTTCACGTTGTCATTATGGGGTGTTGTGTGTAGAATTCTGATTAAAAAATAAATTTAATCCATTTTGGAATAAGGCTGTAACATAACAAAATGTGGAAAAAGTGATGCGCTGGGAATACTTTCCGGATGCACTGTATTACAGAATATTTGGGGTCTCTTTCGAGTGAATCTCCTTGTGTTATTTTCAGATGTTCTGAGGAGCCACGCAAGTAAGAATTTCACTGTACTGGGGACACAACAAAGCTTGAACTTGGGCAAGAAAGACACAAGGTGCTGTGTGACTGAAGACTTTACCTTGTTTCGTCGATGTAGACCGCTTCCAGCACTGATGCCGCATATTCAATGTTCTTCTTGAGGTCCAGGATGTTTACTTCGCCCTTCTCCAGCTGCTTTGCCAGACATCGTAATCTGAAATAGAAAGGGTAAAAGAAGGCCATTGGATATTTACAGTAACATAACACTGTTTTGTACCTTTCACAGAGACGGCCACCACCCTGCAGTCCTCCACAGGTTCATCCATCCATTTTCCAAACGTTATCTGGCTATAGGAAGTCCAAAGTCTACTCCAGAAACATTGGCGAGAGGCTGGAACCAACTTTAGACAGGAAAGCAGTCTAACCCAGAGCACAATGTCCCACTTTACACCTGGTACTGACATGCATCTTTGATGACCCGAACAGGAACGTGTAAAGAAAGCTGAAAAACCGTCAAGAGATCAAAAGGACCCTGGGATCTGCAAAGCTGGCTGCTGTTATAGTATTAATACTTCTGCTCTGCTAGTGAGAGAGCAAAAGATCAGGCGAAGAGACGCAGTCGAAAATCGAAACAGAAAGATCTCACTAAGAAACACCAAAGGCCATACACAAAACAGGAATCAAAATCAAAAGATTGTGCCGGAATAACAAAGAAGCAACAGTTTGGTTTGGTTTGGGGGGGTCAGCAACAGAAATAAATGATCAGAAGGACTTGAAGTTTTGCATGCCATGTCAAACAACAATAATAATAATGCATCTTTTTTATTTAGCGTGGGAGGCACGGTGGCGCAGTAGGTAGCACTGCTGCCTCGCAGTTAGGAGACCCGGGTTTGCTTCCCGGGTTCTCCCTGCGTGGAGTTTGCATGTTCTCCCCGTGTCTGCATGGGTTTCCTCCGGGTACTCCGGTTTCCTCCCACAGTTGAAAGACATGCAGGTTAGGTGCATTGGCGAGTCTAAATTGTGCTTGGTGTGTGTGTGTGTGTGTGCACACGCCCTGCAGTGGGCTGGTGCCCTGCCCAGGGTTTGTTTCCTGCCTTGCGCCCTGTGTTGGCTGGGATTGGCTCCAGCAGACCCCCATGACCCTGTAGTTAGGATATAGTGGGTTGGATAATGGATGGATTTATATAGCGCCTTTCCCATGCTCAAGGCACTTCACAGAGTTTGAGAGAGAACAGCAGGGTATACAGTATATAGCATTGTACTAAACCAAAGAAATAAATAAAAAGAGTAAGATAGTAAATTCAGAGAAAAAGCCTAACAGACAACATCATTGATGGTCCAGCACACACACACACACAGGTTACATTTGCGTCTTGACATGGAGGTAAACTGAGAGAAGGGTAATAAAGTCAAGTAGAGCTAAAAGCCTTCCTGAACAGATGAGTTTTGAGTTGTTTTTTAAAAGAATTCATGGAGTCAGCTGACCTGATTAATTTCGGTAGGTCATTCCAGAGTCTGGGCACTCGCTATACAGCTGAAGGCCCTGCTGTCACCCATGGAGTGTAGATTAGTGTGGGGCACAACAAGATTGCCAGAATCAGAGGACCTAAGTGGGCAGACAGGCACATAGTGATGTAGAAGGTCACTGATGTAGTCTGGCGTGAGGTTATTTAAGGCTTTATAGGTTATTAGTAGGATTTCACATTCAATTCTGTAAGACACGGGGAGCCAGTGAAGGCGGAGCAGGATGGGTGTAATGTGCTCGCTGCTGCTGGTTCGAGTAAGGACTCTTACAGTTGAGTTTTGAATAAGCTGGAGCTGTCATATAAGATTAGAAGGGGCACCTGCCAGCAGCGAGTTACAATAATTGATGCAGGATGTAATAAAAGTGTGGACAAGTTTCTCAGCATTAGAGAAGGAGAGGAAGGAGCGAACACGGGATATGTTACGGAGGTGAAAGTAAGAAAGTTTCTTAATGTGATTTATGTGGTGGAATAAGAGAGGGAGGAATCAAAAATGACACCAAGATTCTTTGCAGTAGAGGCTGGTCTGATGAGATCACCGCCAAGATGGACTGGAAAGGAGCTCATTTTCTTAAGTAGCACTTTGGTGCCAATCTGCAGGAGTTCAGTTTTGTTGCAGTTTAATTTCAAAGAGTTCTGCTACCATCCAGGTTTTAATTTCACTGGGGCAAGTTGTGAGCTGAGAAAGCTCTGATGAAGTTCCACTTCTAAAATTGAAGTAGAGTTGGGTATCATCTGCATAAAAATGACAACCCAGTCCATAGCTACGAATAATATGGCCAAGGGGAAGCATATAAATACATTGGAGAAGAGGGCCGAGGACAGAGCCCTGAGGAACTGCTTGTGTGACTGGCACTGAGCTGGATCTGCTGTTGCCAAGACTAACAAACTCTTGCCTATCAGTCAGATACGACCTGAACCACTGGAGGGCAGTGCCAGAGATACCCAGCTTGTTCTCCGTTCTGGACAGTAGAATGTCATGTCTGACCCGAGTGTCAAATGCTGCAC
>JANRMT010062814.1:6253155-6286456 GCA_026402145.1 Polypterus bichir lapradei
GGTGAGCTGGGAGGCTACAACATGCTCAAGAACTTTTGACAGAAAAGGTAAGTAGTTCACCTCCTGATGGGACACAAGAGGTCAGAGAGATTTTTTTTTCACAAAACTTTGAAAGAACGGTAGTGTAGGCATGCGGAGTGTTTTTAGGCTATTTTGAAGTTGCTGATCGTTCAACGGGTATACATTTTGGATTCTTTACCGGTGGTCCTGCTCCACTCTGATGATTTTCAAGGGCGTGTTGCTAGCACTACCATTGGTGACTCCCAATCCCTGTCTCAGTCATTCGGTTCAGATGCTGTCCTTAAGGGAGCCTTTTGAAGTGGGTGGGACAGAATGTTTAGGGAGGGGCTGGATTCCTGTCTTAGTCATTCTTAGAGGCAGCCTGCCAGATGGGACAGGGCTGGATATTTGGGCAGGTGCTTGACATTGGTGACACCCAATCCCAGACTCCTTCATTCAGAGCTAATGCAGAGTTTAGACACTGTCCTTATGGAAGTCTTCTGAAGTGGGCGGGGCTGGACATAGATGATGCCTAATCCCAGTCCTCACGTAGCAGCACCCAAATCATAAAGGTGTGAATCCTCCAAACCCGAGCTAACACCATGCCGATATCCTCACCAAACTGCCCGAGGTCCCATTCTAAAGGCTGGCCTCAGCCTGCACCAGGACAAATGAGAATAAACTTAGTACTAGGGTGGTGTACCGTGTTAGCCATTATGGATGTAGTGAGAAGTCAAGCAAAATGACCCCTTTTATTTGCTAACTAAAAAGATTAAAATAGGCAAGCTTTGGAGGGAACTCAGGCCCCTTCTTCAGGCAAGATGTCTAGAAAGCTTGCATATTGTAATATTTTTAGTTAGCCAATAAAATGGGTCATTTTGCTTGACTTCTCAAGTCAAGTCAAGTTGGGGAGCATGCACTGGTACAGTGTGTTTGCCGCACCCACTACACGACGAAACAACTCGGGGTCCCGGTTGGCAACCCCCCAGGCAGACACGCGGTCCAGTCTCACCCTCTGGAAATGACCCTCTATTTGCTGCAGCCAGGTGTTACTTGGGCAACTGCTTGGCCTGGTCCAGCCACATTGTCGGGTCCCCAACAATGAGGATCTTACGAGCTGGATCACCATCGGATAATCACCGAAGTGCCGTAACTGACGCTCCCTCACAATGCAGGTCATGTGCCTCATTCGAGACTCCATGAGCAACACAAAGTCAAACCAGTGGTACCCAAGGATTTTCCGGAGAGAGACAGCAGTGAAGGAGTCCAGTCTTCATCTCAGGTCACTGGGTAGCGTCCATGTCTCGCAAACAGGAAGCACCAGGACTCTAAAGACTTGGACCTTCATCCTTTTGCTGAGATATCAGGAGTACCACACACACCCCTTTCCAGCGACCTCATGACCCCCCTATGCTCTCCCAATCCATCTATTGACTTCATAGGAAGAGTCACATGAATGTCACTACTGAGGTCAGTAAACCTCTCAATGTCAAGGTTGACACTCTCTCCACAGACAGACACACTGCTGATGGCTGTGCCCAAGAGGTCATTAAAGGCCTGGATGTTGGCTTTTATCAGGACACTCGTAAGCCCAGACACTCAGACCCCTCACTTAGTCTCTCAAAACCCCTGATCAGAGACTCCATTGAGTCTTTGAAGATCACAGCATCATCAGCAAAGTCAAGATCCATGAATCTTTCTTCACTAACAGATGCCCCCCAGCCGCTGGACCCCACAACCTTGCCCACCACCCAGTCCATACAAGCATTGAACAGAGTAGGAGCAGAACAGACCGCTGACGGACCCCAGAATCAACTGGGAAAAACACAGATGGTCTGCCTCCACTCTGCACAGCACTCACAGTACCAGTGTACAGGCCCACCATGATATCCAGAAAACCTCGAGGGGATCCTGTGAACCCTCAGGATGTCGGACAGGGCAGCTCAATCAAGTGAGTTGAACGCTTTACGAAAAATCGACAAAGGATGCAAACAAACTCTGCCGATATTCGTGTTTGTGCTCCATGAGAACCCTCAGTGCCAGGATGCGGTCGATGGTAAACTTCTTAGGAGTAAAACCAGACTGTTCCAGTCGCTGGTAGGTGAGCAAGTAATCATGGATCCTATTGAGGACGACCCTACTCAGGACCTTACTCGGCACTGAGAGCAGTGTTATCCCCCTGTAGTTGCAGCAATCCAGACGATCACCACTTCCCTTTCCAGATAGGGACGACAAGTCCCATTTTTCCAGTCAGTTGGCATGATGCCCGTCTCCCAAATGGAAGCAAAGATTGTTTGCAATGTCAGGAGGACAGCCTTACCACCAGCTTCTCACTAAAAGAATATTCTTGAAAATCAGAAAATCACAATAAATATGCTTCACAAGGGGGAGAACTGTAAAACTCCAGCTTGCAGAGACAAGTCCCACAAAGAATCTTCAGATATAAAAAAAGGATTTATTCACAAGAACCAAGGAAAATAACAAAATATTCCAAAAGATTAAAATAGAAGGCAAAAGAAGTTGCCTACAATGCAATCCAAAGCAATCAGGCCCGAAAACATACTCTGCAAGAATAATCCTAAGAGGCAGAGCAAAAAAATTATAAAATAAAATAAAATCCCAATATTCAGAATCCACCGCAATGCATCAGAACACATTTAAATGAACCGCAAAGGACTGTAATTCCAATAAACCTTTATACAGATGGACAGGTGGCGCTGCCCATAGAACAGAAAGACACCAACACAGATACCAAACAATAACCAAACTGAATAAAAATAACAACACATAAATAAATTAATAGAAGAATATTATAAAGATATTGAAAAACGATGATAGAAATAAGAAAATTAAACATAAGCCAGAGAAGGTACCTGGCTAAACCATAACCCAGAACTGATGCAGAGTTCAGACCCTCCTCAACACAGCCCACCAGAGTGAAGGCCGGATGTTTGGGGCGGGACTGGACATTACCAGAGCCCAATGCCAGCCTCCATCATTCTCAGAGTTGATGCTAAGTTCAGACACTGTCCTGAAAGAAGCCTTCCAAAGTGGGTGGGGATGAATGTTTGGGGTACAGCTGGACGTTGGTAATGCCCACTCCCAGTCTCAGAAGAGCTGATACCAAGTTCGAGCATTGTCCTCATAGCAGGCTGCAGAACAGAGCGGAGCTGGATGCTTGGGTCAGGGCTGGATGTTGGCGACATCCAGTTCCAATCTCAGTCATTCTCAGATCTGATGCAAGAATGGGCTGCCATCAGTTTGGTGACCCATGATGCCGTTTCCAGCATGATGGCGCACCGGGCCATAAGGCAAAAGTGAGAACTAATTGTCTCAGGGAACAAAACATCAAAATTTGGGGTCCATGGTCAGAAAACTCCCCAGACCTTAGTCCCATTGAGAACTTGTGGTCAATCCTCAAAAGGCAAAATCCAACCAATTATGTCAAACTCAATGTCAAGCATTGATTATGCTGCCATCAGTCAGGATTTGGCCCAGAAGTTGATTGACATCCTGCCAGGGTGAATTGCAGAGGTTTTGAAAAAGAAAGAAGGGCCAACACCTCAAATATTGATTCTTTACATAAACTTCATGTCATTGTCAATAAAAGCCTTTGAAACTTCTGAACTGCTTAAATTCTACTTCAGTATACCAGAGAAACATCTGACGCAAAGATCTAAAAACACTTAGGCAGCAGACTTGGTGAAAACCAACACTTGGGTCATCCTCAAAACTTTTTTTTGCCACAACTGTACATGGGGCAAGCAACATATAAAAAGCAAAACACCATTTTTAGATGAAGCATTCCTGATGCCCGGAGTTCATATAGGAATAATCAAAACTAATGGGCTCCTGGGATGGAAAAGCTCACAGCCCTCCACCCCCAAGGGCACTTTCAAATGTGAGCTTGGCCAGAGCACCATGCCAGTGGGCACCACTGAATTGTGCCTCAGGACACAAGCACTGGTAACTGGTAAAGGCTGGAGTCTTTGGGGGAAGTAAGGGGGTTTTGTGAAACTGAGAAAGAGAAGAGGACCCAGCAGGTACCTAGGGGTCTCCGTCTCCAGCTTGCATGCCTGTTTGAGTGACCCTGCACCTCACTTACATGACACCCTCACATCAGTACACTTCACAAGCTTGCCTGCCTGGTCAATCATTAACACAACATCACCCACAGCTTCCGAAAGTAATAATGTCCTTAATGAGCTGTTTGTACGACCAAAGTCATAAAGGACACAGACACTCCACACAAACTAAACACAAACTAAGGAAAAGCAACCAGCCATAAAAGACAAAATCCCCCCCCTAGCAGTTTGGTGGGAGGGGGGCACCCGCCACTGGGCCTGCCGAGGACACCGGGCAGATTCCCACTCACTTCTACTTCTCACACCCTTTATGTACTCAGGGACCATTAAACAGAAAAGTCACGTGTGCACCGCAAAAAACAGAAAGGGGGGACACGTGAGGCAGACGAGGGCCTAACGGCATGAAAGGTGGGACAACACTAACTACCTCGGAGTAATGAGAGCCTCAAAGGGTTAAAACGTCTTACAGTCATGTGGACAGACCTGGGCATCACCACTAAAAAGGGGGGCAGAGAAAAATCAAACAGGGAACCCCACCGCCCACCCGGCAACCTCCTTACCCAAAAACGTACAGTAAGTAGTGTGGACACTCGTGCAAGTCTGTAGTGAGTTATTTATTTCTCTGTTATTATAATTTATTTCTTCTATTTCTTGTAAAGCACATTTAGTGACACTTTTTTTTAATGAAAACATGCTATTGAAAGAAATGTTCAAATTGCTGTTGGGAATTTCATTCAGTCTTTATTTCATATAGTGCCTTGTATATGAGGCCCTGGGTAATTTCAGTCAAATTGTATTCAATATGGTGTCATGTAAAATAGGCATGTGGGTATTTCCATCACTCTTTACTACACAGAGTTCCTTTAATTGTGAATGATCTGTTATTGCTGTCATTGTTTATTCTATATAGTGCCTTTAACAATAAGCACTTAATTATTTCAGTCAATCTAGATAGATAGATAGATAGATACTTTATTAATCCCAAGGGGAAATTCACATACAATTCACATCTACAGTACATTGTTTTTAGTGCCTTTTATAATGACCACTTGCTTATGCCCATCAAACTTTATTCTACGTAGTGCCTTTTGTAAGTGTACAGTTATTTCAGCCAGTCTTTGTATTATGCAGCAGTTCTTATTATAAGCACTTGGTTATTTCCTCCATAATTTAGTCTGTATAGTGCCCTTCATTGGGAGCGTTCAGTTAATTTTATTCATCTTTATTATATATAGCGCCTTTTATAATAAGCACTTGGTTATTTTCACTATAATTTACTCTTTATGGCGCCTTTCATTGTGAGTGTTCAGTTATTTTTGTTCATCTTTATTCTATACAGCACCTTTAACAACAAGCACTTTATTATTACGTCCATAGTATTTTTACTCGGACTCACACCTGAAAAGACATTGCTTTGTTTTTGCATAAAGACCCTTCATTTTCTCTTTTTGTTTTACATCATACTGGATCACGGATGTGCCCCAAAACTTTCTCAGCGTTGGTTCTCTTTTTTTTCTTTTTAACAATTGATATTATCATTATTTTGACCTAAAATATGACAATTGATATTTTTCGATGTGTTCTCAAAGATCAGCACCATATACAGTAGACATGTATTTACACATTTTCTATGCAGAATCCAAAACCTGGCATATTTTCACAAATAATATGAAATATTAGTAAAAGAAACAGTATTTTTTTTTTATTTTGAATGTACCAAATTCATGATAATTGTGCCTCAACAAGGCCGGACTAAGACCTCCACAGGCCCCTCAGTGACTTCGCTTCTGAACATACTGTAGAGTTATCATACTCTTAACCATGCAGCACAGCGACGCTGGGTTGTTTTAAGGCAGTGCGGTATTTCTCACTTTTGCTTGATCATTTTAACTCACAAATACTCAATTGTTTCACTGCGCAGGGGGTGGGTGCTTCCCCCCTTGGCCATTTCAGTGTACAGACACTAAGTCACATAAACGAGCAGGGGAGTGTCCCCTCTTGGCCATTTCAGCAAGCAGACACTGCATTCTTTCATTGTGTACTTCCTCCTTCATCATTTCAGTGAGCGGATACTCGATCCTTTCATCTCACTGAGCAGGAACCCCCTTAATTGTTTTGGCGCTCGGACACCACGTTGTATAAACAAGCAGGGGAGTGTCCCCCCCCCCACC
The DNA here is from genome assembly GCA_026402145.1 of Polypterus bichir lapradei. Classification (NCBI taxonomy): domain Eukaryota; kingdom Metazoa; phylum Chordata; class Cladistia; order Polypteriformes; family Polypteridae; genus Polypterus; species Polypterus bichir. Next base: position 6,259,412 of record JANRMT010062814.1, read on the forward strand.
CCCTTGATCATTTCGGTGTGCGGGGGAGGTTCCCCCTTGGTCATTTCAATGAGCAGATACTCAATAGTTTCATTGTGTACTTCCTCCTTGGTCATTCTGGTGTGTGCATACTCCATTGTTTCATTAAGTTCAGAATGAGGTTCCAACTTTGGCCATTTCGGCGTGCGGACATTAAGTCGTTTAAATTGGCAGGCAAAGCTCCCCCTCGATCATTTCATCGCACAGCGAGGTTCCCCTTTAGTCACTTCAATGAGCGGATACTCAAAAGTTTCATTGTGCGCTTCATCCTTGGTCATTTTGGTGTGTGGATACTTCATCGTTTCATTACGTGGAGGAGGTCCCCCCATTGGCCATTTCAGCACGCGGACACTAAGTCCTTTAAATGGGTGGGGGAAGTTCCCCTTCTATCACATCAACAAATGGATACTCGATCATTTCATCGCAGAGGGAGGTTCCCCCTCAGTCTTTTCAATGAGCGGATACTCAATTGTTTCATTACGTTCAGAGTGAGGTCCTCGCTTTGGCCATTTCGGTACATGGACACTAAGTTGTTTAAATTGGCGGGCAAAGTTCCCCCATTATCATTTCAACAAACGTATACTCTGACATATCTTCACAGAGATTGGTTCCCCCTTGGTCATTTCAGTGAGCGGATACTCAATTGTTTCTATGTATGCTTCCTCCTTGGTCATTTTGGTGTGTGGATGCTCAGTTGTTTCGTTACGTGAGGGAGGTTCCCCCATTGGCCATTTCGGACATTAAGTCGTTTAAATGAGCGGGCGAGGTTCCACTTCTATCATTTCAAAGAACAGATACTCAATCATTTCATTGCACAGGGAGGTTCCCCCTTGGTCATTTCAGTGAGCAGATACTCAATTGTTTCATTATGTTCAGAATGAGGTCCCCCCTTTGGCCATTTCGTTACACGGACACTAAGTCTTTTAAGTGGGAGGGCGAGGTTCCCCCTTTATCATTTCAACAAACGGATACTCGACCGTTTCGTCACACAGGGAGGTTGCCCCTTGGTCACTTCGGCATGCAGATACTCCATCGTTTCATCTAGTGGGTTGAGGGTGACTTGGTGAGAAGGCCTCTTGCTGTCACGGGGCCCTGGACACACACCCAGAACGCCCCGATAGGACATCCACTCCTGTGCTTGAAAGAAACCGCTCAAACAGCATTCTTTTTTCCGCCATTTTGTTTTAGAACTTCTCTAATTTTTTAAGGCTACTGTTGTATGTATTGGGGGTCTTGCTGGCGTCTGCAACTGCCAGTCAATACGCATGGCACTCTCTGTTTTGACTGTTTATTATAAGGAAAAAACAGAGCTCTTGATTCATCGTCACACTAAACACAGTTCATAACACACATGCATGTGAATTTTATAAATTTTTATGGTTAACATTGTCACCCACATGAGCATGGGAGGCAGCTAAAGGGCCTGAATGGGGGGCAATTCCAGGCCAAACCAGGGTGGGTAGCGAAGTGTGCTGCTCCTTTCTCTCTTTCCACTGCAGACCAGTTACGGGAAATCCCGCCTGGCCCTGATGACATCACTTCCCAGGGCCAAGTGTTTCCAGGTCCAGCATAAGAGGAGGTGCACCACCACCATCTGGGAGTCAGAGTTGGGTGGAAGAAGATGAGCTGCTGATTAACTGTGCAGACAGCATCACTGTTGTTAGCCATTAGCACTAAAACAAAAGTCATAGGATAGTTAGAATTTGTCACTAGCCCAAACCTATTCTGGTTCTCTTCTCGGTACTGAAATGTGGCACTTGGTGCCACTGCCCACCTGCCAAGTTGTTTTGCCTGCCTAAGGTGATGGAGGATCGCAGGAATCGTCGGGATGAGGGGTCCTTTCATTGGATTGGCTGTCTCAGCTGTGCAATGGCCAATAGGGGGAGACAGCTTGATGGCTGAGGTCTCCAGGACTCTGAACAAATCCAAATCATATTATGGGATATCATCTACTGTTGAATTCTGCTCCATACTTGTAATATTTTTATACTGTATTGAGGATGTCTTGTGCTCTCTTCTGTGTGTTGTGTTGTATTGACCGCCCTTTTTTGACACCCACTGCACGCCCAACCTACCTGGAAAGGGGTCTCTCTCTCTGAATTGCCTTCCCCAAGGTTTCTTCCATTTATTTTTTTTCTTATCTTCTTAGAGAGTCAAGGCTGGGTGGCTGTCAAGAGGCAGGGCCTGTTAAAGCCCACTGCGGCAGTTCTTTTGTGATTTTGGGCTATACAAAAATAAACTGTATTGTATTGTAAGACAAAAAGTGCACAAAGGTGTAAAAGATGGATGAGAGAAGGAAGGAAAGAAGGATTGTATCATTGTATTGCATTGTCTGTATGTAGTTGTGTCTGGAGTTTTGGTCTCAGTGATGCTCCCCGCAGGCCACATTGTCAATTGCATAGGAGTTTCCATTTAAGAGATGAATTATGGAGAAGACTCCCTGCGTGGAGATTACATGTTCTCCCTGTGTCTGCATGGGTTTCCTCCCACAGTCCAAAGACATACAGGTTAGGTGCATTGATGATTCTAAATTGTCCCTAATGTGTGCTTGGTGTGTGTGTGCGCCCTGCCCAGGGTTTGTTTCCTGCCTTGCACCCTGTGTTGGCTGGGATTGGCTCCAGCAGACCCCAGTGACCCTGTAGTTAGGATATAGCAGGTTGGATAATGGATGGATGGATTAAGGGGAAGATGACTCACAGATTATGAAACTGCTTGCAACAAAAACCCTCAACCACAGGGAGGCCAACTGGAAACCACCGATGTAAAGACATGGAGCAGGTGACTGTATAGTGGGATTCAAGGTTTCCTCTTGATGATCTTCAAGTTTTGGCATTTTGTGTGTGTGTCAAGTGTCACTGGACACTTCTTCACTGAGAGAACCGGGGGAGCAAGCATGGGCAGAACGCTAGATAGCAGCCTCCATGGGTGGCAGTGGTGCCTTGGATTCCCCCAGGGCTTCATGGGAGATGGTGTTATCCACCGCCCTGTTGGGATCCAGGGGTGCTGCCAAGTGGGGAGCTGCAGCAGTTCCTGAGCCCGTGTGGGCGTGCAGCCGGAATTGGGGCAACAAGCACCTGGAGCACTTCCGGTTGACTTATATAAGGGGCCAGCAGAGTCGGGGGGGAGAGAGACGAAGTTTGCCAAGGAGGAGTGGAGGAGAAGAAGAAAAGAACTGAGTATTGTGTGCTTTGCTTGAGACTGTGTTGTGCTTGTGGGAAATGAGGAAAGCGTTTCCCATGAGGGGAAGAGAGATCAAATAAAATCACTTGTGTTTTGTAAGCGTGCCTCCTGCATCTGTCTGTGTCGGGTTAAGCGCAGGTACTGCGCCATCTAGTGTCACATAAGTAAATGGGAAGCCAGCAAGTATTTACTGTAAACTTAAGAGATGAATTACAAGGAAAATGACTCACAGCTTATGAAAAGTCCAGGGGGGTCCCCCACAGGACTGAGCTGCAGGATTCCAAGAAGAGAAAAAACCCAACTTAGGGCCACAGAGCTTCATGAAGCGGGTGCCACATACAAAAACCTCAGCGTCATGTGTCCTCCATACTGAGAAATGTCTACAGGGTCCGACGCGAAATAAGAAAACGGCAACTCACATCTGGAACAAGTTTAGCAGCAGATGTGAAAGGCAGAATCACGGGAATCCGATCTTATTTTATATTCCGACTGACATGTTTGCAAGTTACCCTTTGTGAAGGTTGCAAGAAATTTGTTAGCTTGGCTGGAGGAAGTCAATGATTTCCCAGACATTTTATATTTTTTTTCCCCCCCTACCGCGTTACAATCTCGGGGGCAAACGGTCACTTGAACTTCAAAAGCTTCTCAATGAGGAAATGGACGCAGCTCACGTCATATTCTTAAGAGGACGATCAGCCAAGTGTGGCACAGCTGGCCTGGGCTCCGTGGGGAGCTTCAGTGTAGCATCATTTTGAGCCAATTTTAGCACAGCCCGGTGCAAAGGTCAGAAGATTCAATGGTCACAATCCAGTCGGGCAGATTAAAAAAAAAAAACAGAAAACATGAGACCACAAATAGTGTGAGAAGAGTTGGGGGGCATCACAAGCAACCCCATGTATTTGGTTACTGCTTTGAAAAAAGGAAAGATTAAATAATGATGAAATGACTCGTCCCTTCAGTACCATCCTGCCATTTTTAAGGGGTCAGCTCAGAGATATATAGGTGGTGTCCTGGGTAATGGCCTTTCTGTCAGAAGACCACAGTTTGGGAGAGTCCAGGACCGTCTGTGCAACACTGGAGCATCACAAGGCACAGGTCTGCCTGCTTCACTCTTCACTCTGCGACAGCTCTGACTAGAAACAGAACAGCAGGTCAGGTAACTTGAGGAAATTCTCAGACGATTCTGCACTTATGGGGGGCATTGAAGCAGAGGAGGGGAGTCAGGGGGAGAACTTTGGGAACTGTGTGCAAGTTAACATCAGCAAAACCACAGAACTGCTTATTGACTTTCACCACACCAAAGAGCTTCCATGTCTGGTCACTACTCAGTGGATATGGAGATGGGGCACTCCTACAAGAACTTGGGGGAGGTCCACATCAACGACAGAGTTGGGGTGGACTTGGAATAACAGAAAAAAAAAACTATTTTGTCTTAGGAGACTGCACTCCTTTAATGTAAGAAGTGACATCCTTCACGTCTTCTCCAACTCTGTGATGGGCAGTGCGGTGTGCTGGGCTGCTAGCATCACTTCAATGGAGGCCCAGCAAATCAACAAGATGATTAAAAGAGCAGACTCAGTGTTATAGGATGTACTCTGGACAAGGACAGAATTAAAACAAAGCTGAGTGCCATTATGAACAGTGCAGCACATCCCCTCTCTGACACACCAACACTGAGGACTTTCAGTCAATAAATTACTCAGCAGAAGTGTGTCAAGGAACAAACCTGGAGGTCCTTTACACCAACAGCAATACGTCTGTATAGCACCTCACTGGGACTGGGACTGCCAAGTCAGAAATTTTCTTTCTTTGTAATCATTTTTTATCTAATTACCTATTTATTTATTTATTTATTTATTTAAAGAGCTTCTATAAAAAGCCAAGTTTCCCCCTGGGGATGTATAAAGTTCTATTTATCTATTACTAGCTGTCCCCCACTGCTTCGCCAGAGTAGTAGTGAAACAGGATAAACTTTATATACTACTAGCAGGAGTACCCGATGTTGCCCGGGAATGTATAACCGGTGAATTTCCCAAATGAAAGAAACAGAACACAAACAGTTTTCTGATTCAGATTTTATTGTAAGTTCTTCCACTCTAGTCCTAGTGACCTGAACGACTTCCAGCCTGTCACTCTGACGTCACATGTGATGAAGACCATGGAGCGGCTGCTGCTTCACCACCTGAGGCCACAGGTCCGCCACACCCTTGACCCTCTGCAGTTCGCATACCAGGAGAAGGTGGGAGCGGAGGATGCTATCATCTACATGCTACACTGATCCCTCTCCCAAATGGACAGAGGCAGTGGTGCTGTAAGAATTATGTTTCTGGACTTCTTTAGCGCCTTCAACACCATCCAACCTCTGCTCCTTAGGGACAAGCTGACTGAGATGGGAGTAGATTCATACCTGGTGTCATGGATCGTGGACTATCTTACAGACAGACCTCAGTATGTGCATCTCGGGAACTGCAGGTCTGACATTGTGGTCAGTAACAAAGGAGCGCCGCAGCAGACTGGTCTTTCTCTGGTCCTGTTCAGCCAACATACATCAGACTTCCAATACGACTCGGAGTCCTGCCACATGTAAAAGTTCGCTGACGACACTGCTATGGTGGGCTGCATCAGGAGTGGGCAGGAGGAGGAGTATAGGAACCTAATCAAGGACTTTGTTAAATGGTGTGACTCAAACCACCTACATCTGAACACCAGCAAAACCAAGGAGCTGGTGGTGGATTTTAGGAGGCCCAGGCCCCTCATGGACCCCGTGATCATCAGAGGTGACTGTGCAGAGGGTGCAGACCTATAAATACCTGGGAGTGCAGCTGGATGATAAATTGGACTGGACTGTCAATACTGATGCTCTGTGCAAGAGAGGACAGAGCCGACTATACTTCCTTAGAAGGCTGGCGTCCTTCAACATCTGCAATAAGATGCTGCAGATGTTCTATCAGATGGTTCTGGCGAGCACCCTCTTCTATGCGGTGGTGTGCTGGGGAGGCAGCATAAAGATGAAGGACACCTCACGCCTGGACAAACTTGTTAGGAAGGCAGGCTCTATTGTAGGCACGGAGCTGGACAGTTTGAAATCCGTGGCAGAGCGACGGGCGCTGAGCAGGCTCCTGTCAGTCATGGAGAATCCACTGCATCCACTGAACAGGATCATCTCCAGACAGAGGAGCAGCTTCAGCGACAGACTGCTGTCACCGTCCTGCTCCACTGACAGACTGAGGAGACCCCACACTATGCGACTCTCAGTTCCACCCGGGGGGGGGGTAAACGTTAACATTATACAAAGTTATTGTCTGTTATACCTGCATTTTTATCACTCTTTAATTTAATATTGTTTTTTTTTTATCAGTATGCTGCTGCTGGAGTATGTGAATTTCCCCTTGGGATTAATAATGTATCTGTCTGCTGTGGCATTTGAGATGACTTTGAAATAGACTTTGTTCTGCCATCTGAAGTGGGCGTTCCAATTCTACATTTTTTTATTGGTGGTATGGGTACTGTATATTAGCGAAAAGCAGGACAATTATAATGTGTTACATGGTATTACGTATGGAATAAGCACCACAGTGAGATGAATTGACCTTATTTACAATATGTTGGAAAGCGTTTGTAAGGAACGCCTGTGTTGAACCGTGACGCCATCTAACGGACGTTGGCAATGGTAACTACAGCGAGAAGTGACATACAACCACTGCTGCATGTGGGGAAAATGGTGGGGGAAAGATGCTGTCTTTTTAAGGCGAGTCTCTGTTCAAACGTGCTGCCATATAACGGACGTTGGCGAATGAAATACAGCACTATCAGTGGGTGTGGGAGTGTGACGTGTGGAAACGTGGGTGTGTCAGCCGGTCACACGCACCGGGTTGTTCACGTTTTACATCCATACGGCAGTTCCCCTTCATCCAATCAAAGCAGTCAGCCATCTCATATTTGAACACTTCCGCCATCTCTTGGCAACTTAAAGAAACGTCGGTAAAGAGCGACGCACAGGGACCAAAGCTGCCGCCAGATGGCGGCGCGGTGAACGTCTGTTGCAACGTGCGGCCATCTTGTCAATGATAAGTACGGGGACGTGTGCCGAACGTTGTGTTGGTGAAAAGGTGCCCTGCGCTTCACCACAAACATTTTTCCGAATCAAACATACCCCATGACCTTCTCCTGGTCACAAAGGAGCCCCATCCCCAGTTTGGTGCCGATCGGACGCCCGATGCAGATTTGTATGGCGGACAAACAAACATACACACATATGTCGATCGACTCTGCTTTATATACTCAGCAAAAAAAGAAACGTCCCCTGACTTTCAACTGTTTTTACTTTCAGTAGACTTAATGTGTAAATATTTGTATGAACACTAAAAGAGTCAACACCATAAGACATAAACTAAAAATGTTTCACAATGTGTCCCTGAATGAAGGGAGGCTCAAAATCAAAAGTACCAGTCAGTATCTGGTGTGGCCACCAGCTGCTTGAAGTACTGCAGTGCATCTCCTCCTCATGGACTGGACCAGATTTGTCAGTTCTTGCTGTGAGATGTTACCCCACTCTTCCACCAAGGCACCTGCAAGTTCCTGGACATTTCTGGGGGGAATGGCCCTAGCCCTCACCCTGCGATCCAACAGGTCCCAGACGTGCTCAATGGGATTGAGATCTGGGCTCTTCGCTGGCCATGGCAGAACACTGACATTGCTGTCATGCAGAAACTCACGCACTTTTTGCCACTCCTGTCTCGTCCAGCGAAGGTGGGTTTGTGCCCATAGGCGGCGTTGTTGCTGGTGATGTCTGGTAAGGACCTGCCTTACAACAGGCCTGCAAGCCCTCAGTCCAGCCTCTCTCTCAGCCTATTGCGGACAGTCTGAGCACTGATGGAGGGATTGTGTGTTCCTGGTGTGACTCGGGCAGTTGTTGTGGCCATCCTGTAGCTGTCACGCAGGTGTGATATTCGGATGTACCGATCCTGTGCAGGTGTTGTTACACGTGGTCTTCCACTGCGAGGATGATCAGCTGTCCTTCCTGTCTCCCTGTAGCGCTGTCTTAGGCGTCTCACAGTGTGGACATGGCAATTTATTGCCCTAGCCACATCAGCAGTCCTCATGCCTCCCTGCAGCATGCCTAATGCACGTTCACGCAGATGAGCAGGGACCCTGGGCATCTTTCTTTGGGTGTTTTTCACAGTCGGTAGACAAGTCTCTTTAGTGTCCTGCGTTTTTAGAACTGTGACCTTAAATGCCTACTTTCTGTAAGCTGTTAAGGTCTTAACGACCATTCCACAGGTGCATGTTAATTAATTGATTATGGTTAATTGAACATGCATGGAAAACATTGTTTAAACAATTTACAATGAAGATCTGTAAAGTTATTTGGATTTTTAAAACATTATTGTTGAAATACACAGTCCTGAAAAAGGGACGTTTCTTTTTTTGCTGAGTATATATTAGATATATACTCGCAGAAAAGTTCTCCCACGGATAAGTCCGGGCTTGATTTTACCATATAATTTCTGGTATTTTATAATGTCGACTTTATAAGTCGAATGCAGAAAACTCACGCTATTGGTCCAAGAGATTATGACATCCTAACACCCACCTGAGAGAGTTGCCATGGGGCACACGTCCTTTTTTTTCTATGTAGGGTATGGCAATGTGCTTTATCAGCGTGTGCTCCTAACCTCTCTCTCTCTCTCTATTGTGTCTACATGACCACACGTTAATACCTGAACTATTCCAAAGTGACGTTTAATAATAAGAAGAAGAAGTTACATTTATTGAGCACCTTTCACAATCCCAAGGTCACTTTATATACAGAGTAAAAAAAAATTTACACAGATGACAAAAGTTCGTAGAAGAGGAAAGTTTTCAGTTGAGATTTAAAACTGCAGAAAGAGTGCGTGTGTGTGTGTATGTGTGTCGTGCACGCTCTCACTCTCTTTCTCGCTGCACAGGGAGAGACTGAACACGTGCGGAAATCATCGGCGCACACAAACCGAAAGGGAAACTGGCTTGTTCGTATAACGAGTGTGTGGTTGTGAACAGATGTAAAAGTTTGGCGAAGTTTTTGTACGTGTTCCGAGGCGTTTGTGAACTGAGGTTCCACTGTGTATATATATATATATATATATATATATATATATACACACACACACACACACACACACACACCGTGGCATCTTTTCCTTGTTTTTTTACTGCCTTGCACCCAATGCAAGATAGGATAGGATGAAGCGTGTGTATACTGTATGTAGCTGTACTTTTGCCCGCAATTATTTTTGTAGCTGCTATTTAATTTTGGCACAAGTGGAATTTTCATTCTAATAAAACTCGAACCGATTAAAAATTTCAATGTAAACTTAACAGCCATGCACCACCAGCACGAGGCAGCAGAGTGGATTTAAGTTTGTCAGCCAGAGAAAATCCCTCTGGCCAGCCAGTCCATCGGGTTGGTTTTAGAGGACCACCTGCCACGGACACCTTGCATAGCAGCTTCATGTGCCTTTAACAATGACCTGCAGTTATCTTAACATTTTCATTAAAAACAACGTGGTGCCAAAATTTTAATAATGGTTCAATGGTCCTGCTCTAGGAGACCACACAATGAAAAAACTATTTAACTTTGCTGAGTGGCGTGATGGTCAGCCATTTCACCAGCTGGCAGTTGTACAATATGCAGAGGTTACACAAACACCTGTGGGCACCTGCATGCTCATTAAGTTTTCATTATTTTCAAGTGGACTTGAAGAACACGAGTTGTGCCAACAGGTCATTAGGTTGAAACATATCTGGCAGTTCATTGTGGCAGAAATGATTTTTCTCTTGCAGTGTGGGTACAAAATTGGGAAATTCTTTTATTGACAGTGGCACAGATCAGGTATGTAGTAATCGAAGCTGGCAGCCCATGAAGTGACTTATGACAAAACAGCGAGTGTGGGGAAATACACGCAGACAATTTCAGGTTTTGTTTTGGACAAAGTTGCAAAAATTCTAAAATCCTCTTTTCACATTGTCATTCTTTTTAGGACAAAAATGCTCAGAAGGACTTGAAGTTGTGCAGACCCCCAGTGGTTTCACCCCTTGATGGAAAATAAGAGGTGTTAAGTTATTCCTTTTCAAAAAACTAGGAGATCGGTAAAATGGCAGGTGGACTGTTGATTTATACTTCAAGGTCGCTGATCACGAACATGATCTTATTTTTGATACTTTTTCTTTACTGGTGGTCCTAGCCCCTGTGGTCTACGGAGGGCGCTCCCACTGCCCAAACTCAATACAGACAGACGCAGGACACAAGTGCAACACACGCGCTTTTATTTTATTCTTTTACCCATGGGAAACACCTTCCCCCATTTCTCACATGTACAGCACAGTCACAAGCACAAGTACAGTCCAGCACTAAACTCTCTTCCTTCTCTCTCTGTCTTCACCTCCACTCCTCCTGACAAGCTTCGTCTTCTCCCACTCGACTCTGGCACCCTGAGTAGATGCTGCTGGATCCTTTTATAAGGCACCCGGGTGTTGTGGAGGGCTTAGTAGTAGCGGCACCCATGGAACCCAACAGGAACCCAGCGTAGGGATGTCTCGGCCGAGAAAGGGCCCCACCACATACGCCATACCCCCTAAATGGTACTAGCCTCACTTAATAACTGTACCCCAATACTTGACTTTGCCCTTAAAGGAAAACTTCACCTAAAAATGGTATTATTTCATATGTGTCATGCATATGTGCTTCTGGACCACCTGGAATGCTTCTATCTAGCATTTTAGGATAGATAGATAGATAGATAATGCATTATATGATAGATAGACAGATAGGAAAGGCACTTAGGAAAGGCACTATTATATAGTGCCTCTCATATCTATCTATTATAGTGTCTTTCATATTTATCTATCTGTCTATCAGCTTTTTACAGAAGCTCTTTAAATACATCTTATATATAAACGTCTACACATGGAAGTGTGTGTGTCTGTCCGGCCTGGAAGTGAGAGGTAGAGACATGGTAAGGGCTCCACCTCCAGGGATACACAAGCGAGGCCAGCACATTGGCAAAGTGAGACCTCCGAAAAAAGACGGTCGCTTAACCGCTAATGCACGAACGATGCGAGCACGCCGGCAGCACGAAACCTCCCAGGAGAGAGATACCCAGAGTAGTTCCTTTCAATTACCCGACATCTCTAAGTTTCCATTTTTTTCTGTCGATTTTAATAGTTTCTAGGACCCAGGGCTTTTTACAGCCTGGGCTTACACAGCTAGTAAATACAGAAATAAATAAAAAAATATACATACACGCACTTTGATCTGAACTCACACCAGAATGATTAAATAGAAAGAAAACTTCTGACTTGGCAGTCCCAGTCCCATTGAGGCGCTATGCAGGCGTCCTGCTATTGGTATAAAAGGAGCCTCTGTAGCATTTCTTGACGGACTTTTACTGAATAATTCATTGGTTGAACGTCCTTGGTTTTCATGTGTCACAGAGTGAATGTGCAGTATTGTTCATAATGGCACTCAGCTTTGTTTTCATTCTCTCCTCCACTTTAACTTCCCTAAAGTCCAGAGTGTGTCCCATAAATGAGTCTGTTCTTTTAATTATCTTGTTGACTCGGTGGGCCACTCAGGAAGTGAAGTTACCAGCCCAGCACACCACACTGGCCATCACAGAGTTGTAGAAGATGTGAAGGATGTCACTTCCCACATTAAAAGAGCACAATCTCCAAAGGTAAAGGACATTCTTCTCCAGTTCCTCTGTGTTCTGAGAGCAGTTCATCTAGTTAGTAATGTGGACCCCCCAAGTACTTATAACAATTCAACTCTTCCACATCCACTCTGTGAATAGTGGCCGGACATAGAGGCTCTTTGTTGAGATGAAAGTCAGTAAGCAGTTCTTTGGTTTTGCTGATGTTAAGTTGCAGACAATTCTCCAAGTTCTCCCCACGACTCCTCTCCTCTGTCTCATCCTCCTTATCAATATCCCCCATAAGTGCAGAATCATCTGAGAATTTCTACAAGTGACCGGACCTGCTGTTCTATTTCTAGTCAGAGGTGCTCAGAGTGTAAAGCAGGCACACCTGTGCCTTGTGGTGCTCCAGTGTTGCTCACACAGTCCTTGAGTCTCACAAACTGACAGTTGGTCCATCATCAGGACACCACAGGCTCATACACTTGCATATCTCTGAGCTGATCTCTTAAAAATGGCAGGATGGTACTGAAGGCACTGGAAAAAACAAAAAACATCAACCTCATAGTGCAGCCAGCTTTGTCCAGGTGAGAATAAGCCTTGTGGAGCAGACAGACTATTGCATCCTCCCCTCCCATCTTTGTCTGGTAGGTAAACTGCAGAGGGTCCAGGTGGTCTACCACAAGAGGACTTGTAAAGTTCAGGATCAGACTCTCAAAGGTCTTACCGATGTGAGACTTAAGGTCCACTGGTCTGTAGTCATTAGTTTAAGAGGTGCCCACCTTACAATGCAGGATGTTTTCCACAGTAGAGTCCCTTTCTGGAGTCTCAGTGACAGACTGCTCAGGTGATTTTGATTTTATTTGTCCAGTTCTACCACTAATATTAGTAAGAGAGCCTCTAAATGTATGCAGGTTCGCAATGGTTATCATAAGGCTGGTGCCAGCCTGGCAGTGATGCTTAGCCTTCTATCTTTCTTTATTAAAGATACACTAAACATCAGCTAAAAAAATGTTCCAATCCTGGAGGCTTCAATCTTAAAAAGCAACACTAAAAACATCCAAAAATGTTCCCATAAGCTGCTGCCAGTCTTTGTCGGCACATCATGACCCCGGTGAGCATGACGACAAGGCCTGGTTATAAGCGCTGCTAGCCAGAGTAATGTTTTGAAAAATTCCTCTTTTACGAAGAAGGCACTTCAGACGATTATTTACAGCCCTGACAACGTGCCCAACAGCCCCTCAAGGAGAAACAATCCACCGTTGGACATCTTTGTCTGCATGAGCAATGTGACCCGAGTGAACTCCCAGGTCTGGCGTCACTCTGTTGGAATGAATGCAACTCGCTGAACGAGACGCACCATTTTAGGCATGGTGGACACTTTCATGAACTTGGTCTGCGGCTTAAATTTTTTTTTTTTTTTTTTTTTTTAACATGACCATCCTTTACTGAACCAGGTAATTTGTTAAAACATGTGCTTCATGTGAAGGTTAAAGAGTTGAGATATAAATTCATGGGTCATATTTTTCAAAATGTCCGCACATTGTGGAAACCTCTAAAGAAAATTTTTGTACAGGTTAGATGGTTGGGTCCTGCTTTGGCCTTCCTACCTTGGGTCATTTGCAGGTATTGCCAGCTGGAGGCCGCCATTTGCAGATGTTTCACCCCATACGTTTCCCAGCAATGGAGCATTGGGGAGGTCTACCCGTCCTAAGCTGCCTTTATGGGGTTGTTCGCCCCCAAGCCTTGTCTTTCCCCCTAAGCCACAGCCAGTAGCTGGCTTTACGGTTTTTCTGTATGTTTGACCCCATGACACCAGCACCACGGAGCAGCTGAACTACTGCTTTACAAACAAAGCCCTGGTCTCCGACCTCTATGGGGTGCAATATAATACAATACAATTTATTTTTGTATAGCCCAAAAATCACACAAGGAGTGCCGCAATGGGCTTTAACAGGCCTTGCCTCTTGACAGCCCCCCAGCCTTGACCCTCTAAGACGACAAGGAAAAACTCCCAAAAAAGCGCCAGTAGGGAAAAAAAAAAAATGGAAGAAACCTCGGGAAAGGCAGTTCAAAGAGAGATCCCTTAACAGGTAGGTTGGGCGTGTAGTGGGTGTCAAAAAGGAGGTCAATACAATACAATACAACACACAGAACAGAAAAAATCCTCAATACAGTATCAAAATAAAAATTTTAGAAATACGTAGCTGAATTTAACAGTGAATGACATCACATAATATGATTTGGATAGACCCTGGCCTTCTATCTAGCGTCTTGATATTCTGCTGCCAGCACTCTGACCATGTGATTTTTTCTTTTGCTGCCATGCTCTCTTCCCAGAGAATGGCAAGTCCTATCATGAGGACCCTTCTTTCTACTGTGGAGCACATAATAATATCTGGCCAAAGAGTGGCTGTTATGACCTCTCTCGGAAAGACCAACTGCCTTCTGAGATCCACCAGCATCTGCTGTGCTTTGTCTGGTGTGAGTATGATGTCTGTCTTCTATACAATATTAGCTGTTCTTCTTCTTCTTCTTCATTCGGCTGCTCCCGTTAGGGGTTGCCACAGCGGATCATCTTCTTCCATATCTTTCTGTCCTTTTAATCTTTCTCTGTTACACCCATCACCTGCATGCCCTCTCTCACCACATCCATAAACCTCTTCTGGCAACTCTATCCTTAGTACCCTTCTCCTAATATATTCAGCATCTCTCCTCTGCACATGTCCAAACTAACACAATCTCGCCTCTCTGACTTTGTCTCCCAACTGTCCCATCTGAGCTGACCCTTTAATCTCCTCGTTCCCAATTCTGTCCATCCTCAGGGATTGGGAGAGCATAAGGGCTCATGAGGTCGCTGAAAAGGGGTGTGTGGCACTCCCGATATCTTTGCAAAAGGACCAAGTCTTTAGAGTCTTGGTGCTTCCTGTCTTGCTATATGGTTGCGAGACATGGACACTATCCAGTGACCTGAGACGAAGACTGGACTCCGTGTGTGTCTCTCCGGAAAATCGTTGGGTACCACTGGTTTGACTTTGTGTTGCTCATGGAGTGCCGAATGAGGCACAGGACCTGCATTGTGAGGGAGCATCAGTTACGGCACTACGGCCAAGTGGCGCATTTCCCCCAAGGGTGATCCAGCTCGTAAGATCCTCATTGTTGGGGACCAGAGTGGCTGGACCAGGCCAAGGGCTCACCCACGTAACACCTACCTGCAGCAGATAGAGGGTCATTTCCGGAGGGTGGGATTGGACCGCGTGTCTGCCTGGGGGGTTGCCAACCAGGATCCTGAGTTGTTTTGTCGTATAGTGGGTGCAGCAACGCACTGTACCGGTGCATGCTCCCCAACTTGACTTGACTCGATTACCTGGTGATGGCCATGAGGGTTGATCGATTAGAGCAGCAGAGAAGGTTGAAGGAGGGAGCTTAGTGGTTCAAATGTTGACTACAAAGTAAGGGATTTAGGCAGCCTATAAGATGAGTAAGGCTCTTGATTTGGCTTATTCAAAGCCTTTTCATTGGATTAAGAGCTGATAATTTACCTTTTTGTTTTGTATACGAGTACGGTAAAGAACCCTTGGATTAGGAGCATTTTGCTGTTTTGTTGGTGACACAGTGGGGATATTTTTTATGTCATCTGGTATTTCTTTTTTTCTACATCAGCCTCTCCTCATAGTTCAGACCACTTAGTCTCAGAAGTTGCTCTTCTCTGGAATTCCTGTAGTGCTGCTGTGTCTATTTTGGTAAAATGGAGACCAAAACTGCACACAGTACTCCAGGGGAGTCCTCACCAGTGGGTTATACTCTCACCGCCCACTTTATTTGGTACACCCATTCGACTTCTTTTTAACACAAATATGTAATCAGCCAATCACATGGCAGCAACTCAATGCATTTTGGCCTGTTGACGTTATCAAGATGATCTGTTGAAGTTCAAAACGAAAATGGGGAAGAAACGAGACTTAAGTGACTTTGAAGGTGGTGTGGTTGTTTTCACCAAACAGGCTGGTCTGATACTGTTGGTCTACTGGGACAAACTGTCTGATACTGTTGGTCTACGACAAAGTGCACCCTTGTCCTCAGAAGAAGGTGCTGCCCCCATTAGCAGAAATGACTTGGAACTAACTGCATAATTGGCCATCAGTCCCCAATATCAGTGACAATTCGGACCAATCCGTCATGCAAAATTTCATCATTTGAAAGAGGTTTGTGAACGTTCTTGTATGTCCTGCCTTTTTCAACATTTCAATGGGATTCAAATCAGGGTATTTTTGACTAGGCCAGTCCCTAACTCTCCATTTCTTCTTTTGCTTGGTGGATTTGGTAGTGTGCTTCAGATCATTTTGAGAGGTCCAATTCTGGTCCATCTTCAACTTTCAGACAGATGGCCTCACATTCAAAACGCCCCCCCCCCCCCCCCCCCACATTTGGATAGGATGCCGGATTCATAGTTGAGCTGATGATTGCAGGCCTTGAGGCAGCAGAAAATTTCCATTACCATGGTACACAGTTTCTATAAAGTTTTTCTACTGAAATTATGTCAAACATGTCTATTGTTACTATCTCCATCCGAATCTTTGATTTGTCTGTCCATTATTCCAGAAGAGACCTGGGCCCTCATATATAAACGGTGCGTACGCACTGAAATGTTGCGTAAGAACGTTTCCACGTTCAAATCGCGATGAATAAAACCTAAACTTGACGTAAAGCCGCGCACATTTCCACAGTACCTCATACTCTGTCGTACACAATGTCTCCGCTCGGTTTTGCAGACTGGCGGCACCCAGAATCAAAGCAGTGCTACTGTTCCTGTGTGGTTACCCTTTCTTTTCCTGACGCATCTTTATAAATACACTGAAATTAACCACATACTGTTTATTAGTTTAATGCATCTGATTGTAATTAACCAATAACAATATAATGGTCCACAGAATGGTCAAACTATTCTAAATACCATAACTGCTTTAATGTTGTTACTCTCACTTCACCTTCTTCTTTCAGCTGCTTCCGTTAGGGGTTGCCACAGTGGATCATCTTTTTCCATATTACTCTCACTGCACCACTGAGAAGCTGATCAGAAAGAGAATTATTGGTATACAGCATCAAGTACACGCTGCCTCAGCCATGCTTCCTATTTGAACTGCTTCTCACACGGCAAACGCTTCAAACCTTTCCTGTACGGACTTTCGCGGTTCAGGAAGAGTTTCATCCCAAGAGCTCTAAACGCACTCAATCAGTCCATCAAGTGCTCCTTGTAGAACTGTTTGTACTTATTAGCACAATCACTCCACTGTAAACTTGCACTACAATTATAATATTGCACAACCTGAGCCATTTTATAAAGCGCATATTTACATATGATGACAATATCATTTTTAAGATGAAATGCAGCAAAATATGTTTATTATATTATACAGATAAAATGTTAACTTCATTTAAATAATCTATATTGTTAATAATTAAAGGAGACAGTGTTGCTACGCTAACAAGGATCTGGCGCTCCGCTCACGGATTGTTCCTGCTGCGCACTGTATGCTTCACTGGGACTGGCGTGAAGGACAGAATAATTAAACATGTACTAGGAAGATATTTCAATGTTCCTTAAAAAAAGAATCGGCGTTATAAGCTTACAGATGTCTTAACGTCCATTACAGAGCTGATTGTGTGGCGATCGGTTACTTGGAGAAAGAAAAGGAAGGGCAGGAATTGGAGGTTAGTATGTTTGAAAGACAGTACTGCAGGGGCGGCCTTAGGCATGTGCAAACTGTGCACCTGCACAGGGCCGCCAAATCCCAGGGGCCACCACGCCAATATATCTATACTAATAAAAGGCAAAGCCCTCACTGACTGACTGACTGACTGACTGACTCACTCACTCATCACTGATTCTCCAACTTCCCATGTAGGTAGAAGGCTGAGATTTGGCAGGCTCATTCCTTACAGGTTACTTACTTAATGTTAAGCAGGTTTCATTTCGAAATTCTTCGCGTAACGGTTATAATTGAATCCTACTTACGTACATATATACATCCATAGCCTGCAGCTCGGTCGCCGTGTGAGGCGGCGTTGCGTTCCCCCATCCCAACGCCTCCCACGTAATTGACTGCCTGCCCATATAAGGCTGTCCATCACTCAGGTCTCTTCATTCCCTTCTTTGCTTCGCCACGGTATTCACGTCTCCCTGCTGATAACTGCAGCTTTTTTATTTAATCCACGGCTTCTCCGCTGTTTTATTGTTCGTGTATTACGATGCAAAGTTATCGATGCAGGCGGTTGTATGCTTACAACACTTGACAGATGCCGAATGTCAACACAAGTCCTGCAAATACTAACATAATTGAAACAAACCATGAAACTCAAACTGATTAATGACTGCAGCAATCCAAGCTGTGAGAAAACAGTAAAAAGGAGGCGTGTCAGATGTCGTGGTACATTTTATGATGCAGCTAGACGGAAACAACTTTGTGACGCTGCTGCCAAATACTCGCAGAAAAAACCACAAGTTAATAGACACGCTACTGCTAAATACTCGCAGGCAATTCCACAAGTTAATACCGGGAATGCCTGTTAGCGATTTGCGTAGTGAACACTTCGATGAATGAAACTTGTTATCTTTACAACTGTTGACAAACACGGAATGTAACTTGAACACAACACGTCCTCCAAATACGAACCTGATTGAAAGAAATAATGATAATCAAATCCTTGATGACAGCAACACTCATAACAGTGATAAAACAATTACATTGACAATCATGTTACGTTATTTTTAAAATGTTTCCTTTACTTTTTCATAACTTATTTAATACACTACT
The DNA here is from genome assembly GCA_026402145.1 of Polypterus bichir lapradei. Classification (NCBI taxonomy): domain Eukaryota; kingdom Metazoa; phylum Chordata; class Cladistia; order Polypteriformes; family Polypteridae; genus Polypterus; species Polypterus bichir. Next base: position 6,278,097 of record JANRMT010062814.1, read on the forward strand.
TCTCCGCTGCGAAGAACGGGTATTTTGCTAGTATTGAATATAAAACAGAAAGAGAAAATAACGACACAGCTAAAAACGCAGCGGCAAATTTCGGCAAAAGTTAAACGCTTATGTCATGAGTATGAGGCGGCTATGCAGTGTCCGCAACGGACGTGGCCATCCGCCGTGCATAAGATACCATATTGACATTGGCGGGCGAAGGAGCCACCGATTCTTTCTCTGCCCAGGGCCACCACAAGCCTAGAGCCGCCCCCAAGTACTGCTGCAATAAATTATTTCATCGAAGGTCGCGCACAATCACTGTGTCACCGTGTTCCCATGTTTAATAACATGCTTTAACTCCTATCATCATGAAAAAGATATCACATATACATCTCAGCATTTTAGTTATTCAGAGAGCTGTAATATCACGAATGTAATGGATTCTGTGTCCTGTCGGAGGAAGAGAAAGCCGGTTTAAGAAGCACGTAGTGATTCACACACATTAAGCACATAGAAGACATACAAAACAAAGCATTTAACGTGCTACTTTACTTACGATGTGATTTGAGAAACTAGTTAAACAATTTTAAGATGACGTTTATGATGTTCTATTTAATGACAAAATAAACAATGTGAGTAAAGTGAAAATTGAGATTGAAGTTGACATTTCGTGCTTTTCCCCCCCACTGTGTGCCTTTTTTTTTCCTCTGTACCCTAGCTTTCATATGACGCTCAGACGGTGGGCTACGACTCGCCTTTTCACGGCAACTTTGATATGTGACAACTTTTTTATTTCGGGCACTGTGCGACTTTGTGAACTTCAGATTTCGAGTTTCTCCACACGCTATGTCACTAGATCAGTTTCCTTTTGTTGTTTATACCACTGTTTAAACCAACAAATAGTACGTTTTTCTTTGCCTCCACTTGGTATTCGCTGAAATTCTTCCATTTTCCCTCTTACTTTTCCCATTGTCTTTTCACAGAAGGCTGGGCTTAAGGGCTATTTATATTGATTTGCATATTCAAAGAGGGGTAATTCTGGGAGGAAGTGAGGCGGGACAGCAGGCGCGTGCACGAGCATTGCTTTTCATGCTGACCGGGATTTATGTAGTGGAAGAACGCGGAAGTTGGCGGACGCAGATTCCTGCATCTGGATTTTTCTGTGCGCAAGTACATTTCGGCTTTTGTGCTTACGTCATGTTACAGTGCGAATTCTACGCACGGCGTTATGCATGAGGCCCCTGGTCTTTGTGTAGATGTTTAATGGTCAACTGTAGTCTTGCTCTAATGTTCTTGCTGGACAGCAAAGGTTTCTTCCTGGAACATCTTGCTTGCTGGTCACATTGCTGCAATCTCTTTCTGAATGCAGATGCATGCAATTTGACAACAACATTTTCAAAAAAGTTACCAGGAGATCCCAAAATTAAATTTTAGGATTCATGGAGATTTCTTTTAGTAATAAATGACCAGCTCTTGGACAGAATTTTCTGAGCTAGACCAGTCGAATGATTTCTTTCAAGCAATTTAAAGATCTTTTTAAAATTTCTTTGCCAGGCTCTTACGCATCCACAACCTTCTTTTTGAAGACCTTAAGAGTTCTCCTTTGATCCTGACATAATCAGACTACACACATGAATAGCCAAGAGAACACCAGACCCTTGATCTCTACAGTTTAAATAGGACAGTCAGGCCTACCTGCAGACTCCCTAAGGAGTTAAGTTACTTGGATCAGCCTGACCATTCTTCATATTTGTTAGCCTCCAATCTTTTAAGTATTTTCTCTGTATGGAGAGAGTTTAACCCCTTGTAGACGATTGTCACGAAAGCATTTCAAACCGCTTTTGGCCTGAATGCAGCCCAAGTGGCATATGTATCCCGTCAATGCCGGTCAATGGTCACGCCATCTAGCAGTCATAGTGGAAACTACATCCACCTGATGGAAGTGAAGTGTTGGGGTAGCCGTACACGTGGATTTTGGCTGCTAATTTCAAGAAATTGTCCAAATTTGACAAAAAAGTTGTGCTACAATAAAAATACGTACCAGCTTATTATTTGCTTGTGTGCTATAGTCACATTAACAATCTCCAGTTAAATTTAGCATCTGCTTGACAGCAAAAACACAAATAAATTTCTTTTTTTTGGATAATTGTAAATACATTTAGGCAACAAGGGGTTAAACAAAATGTGTCCAGGTTTTATATCTGTACTCCCTAAGTTCCTTCTAAATCTGATAAATGTTATCCGATCATGGTGATTTGTCAGATTTCAGCTTATTTAGTCCTCACAGCTCCTTTCTCTCTATAATCTCCAAGTCATTCAGCAACTCCTTAGTAGTCCGTTATTTATGGGAGGTTACGGACTTCTTCGTGTGTTAACATCAGTAACATGTAAGGTCAAAGCATTTCCCATTTCAGGATATGTACTGTATATTCTCTCTTACCTTCACCTCTGTCTTGATTGTTCTCTTACTACTAAAAAACTGATGTATGATCTTTGGATTATCTTTTCTTCCACATTTTTCTCTGTCTTTTAGTTTCCCTAATACTCTTTTTAACTGTTGCTCTCATATGCCCTTATGGTTAGGGCTGAAGTGGTTTTCCTTATATACCTTAGCCATCTACTTTTAGGTGCGTTCACACGTACAGAAGAACCAGGATTCTGTAAGGAAATGTGAATTGATGCAAACACTGAAGGTTGAAAACTTGGGAAGCACATTGCTCACAGTGGTCAAAGTCTGCAAAGATGATAGATGGGGGTCTCCATTCAACTCATGTCTGAAAGCACTCATCTCTGAATGCTAATAATGCAACAAGGTCAAGGCTGGCCACTAATAGCAAGAACAGAGCAGAATTACAGTTAGCACCTGCGACGATGCGGATTCACTCTACGCTCCCATCGTCCATCCGGGAGCCCTGAACCCAACACCGTCGGTAATGTCACCAATGAGTTGGACAGCGAGACACAACAAAGCAAGGGGATGGTGCAAAAAGTGCAAAGTGTTTTTATTTAAAAATCAACAATTTCAAAACAGTCTCCAAATAAATAGTGCAGTGTATTCAAAAGTCTTCAAATAAATAATCCATTAAAACGGGTGAAAGGTGGAGGTTAAAATCCAATAGAAAATTATCTTTTAAAAACAACACGAGGTAAAAACAATGGCTGGAAGCAGTCTGTTAGAGAGATATCAATTATAAAGAGACACGGATCACATTTAGGGGTGCACCTCCCAGCATGCACGAGAGTGTCTATTATGGGATGTTAAAAAAGCGAAGAAGGTGCACGAGTGCCGCAATAGTCAATTCCGCATTTGTTTGATATAAGTAAGAATCAGCAGTGTACCGAGTTAAGATAAGTGTGCGTTGATGACCAGAGGTGGGTTCGTTTGCATTTTACTTGTATTTTATGTTTTTACATGTTAAGATGTAAAGTCGTTTACATGTACTGATTACGTTATTGATTTGGATTCTATACTGCCGGTAAGCTAGTGCTTAATTTCAGTAATACTGCCATCTAGTGGACATTGGGTACTTTATCAATAAGTTTTATGTATTCTTTTTTATTGTAGACCACACATACAAATACACCTATACCTATTCGAATACAGGTGTATATCTCCAAATAAATGAGTTCAATTTCAATCTAAGCTGCTGTGTGGAATTTTCTGCATCATTTGCCAGTGTCCTGATCGACACTCCGGAGTGAACACTATAAGTCCTGAACATACTAAAGATAAAGTGGTCCTTTGCTACACAGTCTCTTAAAATCCAAAGCATGGTGCCTTCTTCTTTCTACCTGGTGGCTCCCCTGCTTCTCCCATTGGGCTTTGCAACAGTGTGGCGATTATTTATTTAAATAGTGGCCCTGTTAACTTGAGTTGTGGACCCGCTACACCACAACATCATGCTGAATACTTTGTGGTATTACGTACAACAGATTAACAGTGCATTAAGGTTAACCCGGTGTCACGCACATGCAATTAGGAGGGAGCAGAGTGGACCAAGTACAGTTAATTACCCGTCAGGCCAGGGGGTTGCAGAGTGCTCTAAGCCTATTTCCGTTATCTCTGAAGACCAAATACAGGGAAAACCTGCCTGATTTAAACATCACTTCCGGGTCCCGGTGCCCCATAACAATGCCACTTCCGGCTCCCAGAATGATGTCACTTCCGGTTGCCGACCTATAAAGACTCCCATATCTCAAAACCTGAGCAGTTCAGTCCTGGAACTCAACCTGACAACATCAACTTCTTGTTCAGGGACAATATACGGGTGGCTGCCCCAAACCTTTTTTTTTTTTTAAGTGTGTTGAGACTCATTCTTTCACACCGGTGTAAATGCTAGTGGTCTCCATTGCTCCTTTAATCCCGACAGACAGACGCACTAGACACAGGGTAAAAGCACCAAGAAGATATTTAATTCTTTTTCTTCTAGGAATAGTGCCTTAAGCACCACATCCTCCACTAATACAGGCAAATAAATGCAATAGTGATCACAATAAAGCACAAATCTCTCCTCCACACCTCCCAGCAAGCAATGTCTACTACCTGCCGACTCTGGCTCGCTTGCTGGGTTCCCACAGCAGTCCTTTAAATAGTCCTTGACTCCGAAGTGCTTCCATTCTTCCGATAATGTGACTTGTTGGCACTTCCGGGTTAGACAGTGAACTTGAATTTTCTTCAGCCCGGAAGTACTTTGGGGTTTCTGTCCTTGTGATTTGTGAGTACTTCTGGGCTATGGATAAGGCATGGTTCCTCCGGTCCTTTCTCAGCTCCTCCTGGCGGCACCCATGATACCCAACAGGGCTGAGAAACTGAACTCTAAGTCACAGGATGACCTGCAGGAATCTGGGGGCACCGCTACACTCCAGGGGAGTTGCCATCTAGCATTTTGGGGAGGCAGTGTCCCGGAAAGGCTGCCTCCCCCATCCTTCCATTATTTGGTCGTCCCAGCCGGGTTGAGCTGCCGGCTGTCCCTCACACCGGATACAAAGAGATGCTTTTGTTTCTGTGGATCTTCAGACAAGAAATAAAACCACTAAAAAGGATAAGTTTGGTATTTTTCAAGTCACAGTTATTTCTTCACAAACATGGTATACATGCATTTGCCACATGTAATTGTGTTTCAAAATCCTGAATTTTTAGTAATTTTAAAAAAGTATATTGCTCGTACTGGTGCTTTACAATGGAGGCAATGGGGCACAAAGAACCGCTGCAAAATAAAAGCCTAAAACTAACCGAAACCGTTCTCCTTGAGATTTGATAAAAAAAAAAAAAAAAAAACACGCCTGTCAATGTTTTCAATGAACGTTTGCAACAAAAGGGATCTGGAAGTAATCATTTTATCACATATGCTTGGTACTATTTTTCTTAAAGGTAAGGATACGTTTACTATTTGCTTGTGAGAGTTCTTACATAAATACAGAAATAAAACAAAACCTCGTGGCACAGACAGTTTACTGTGATTTGGTCTCTCGAGAGGACACCAAGCCCCTGGAGTGGTGTAAGGTTATTGTTAAGCTAAGCTTAAATGTTGTTATTTAATACGTTTGAGTAAAAAAAAACAAAAAAAAAAAAAAAAACAAGACAATTATGCTTATTTAAATAAAGATTGAGTGTGAAGAGAGATAGAGACTGCTTCTGGAAGTCAGGGTCGGCATACTGATGTACGGAAGAGATGATTAGTTGTTAAAAGAAGGCACAGAGAAGGCAATTGTGAACGAAAAAGAAAAAAGCATTACAGAGGATTTTGGAGACGTCACTGGTATGTTAAAAAAATCCCCTTTTTTAATGTGAAACATTTCTGACAAGTGACTGCTGTTATTTATGTAAAAGCATAAGTAAGTTAATCCATGATATCGTGCAAGCGTGTTTATTTTTAATAAATAGCACATGTTTGAAATAATGGAGTGTATGTGTATACAAAATTGTTATAGCATGAATGAACTTCTTTTAGTTTGATGCCCACCCTCTCATGCAGTACCTTATCAAATGCTTTCTGAAAGTCCAGTTAAATGTCATATAATCTCCACTTTAATCATAACCTTTTGTTGCTTCCTCATAGAATTACAGTATATTAATAAAACACAACCTCCCTCTTCTGAGCCCACACTGACTGTTCAGTAAAACCAGGTGTTGTTCAATCTTCAGTTCAGTTCAAAACAGAACTGAAGCCATTAAGCTATCAATCCATTGGGACTTCCGGTTTGAGTGAACGCTGGCGGGACTGGTCGCCGCTGCTCGCCGGTAACTAGAATATTGATTTACCTCCGTTTCGATTGAAACTTACCGGTTTACTTTCTGGACGTCTGAGCTGCCTGCGGCCTCCTCGTCTACAATGTGGACTGGTAGGATATTTGCTTGGTTAATGTTTGCTTGGAGTCTTCTGTCGCTCGTTATCCAACCTGCGACTGGCCTCCTCCAGTACCCAGCTGCTGAGCTGCTTCGTCTGCGTCTTCTCCAGTCTGTGCCTCTGCTGTCGGTGCTATATTTCGACCCGGACGTCATACTTCTCCCTCGTCGGAGATACATCCATCGTGGGTCCCGCTGGAGATTCCGAACGGACGCCTCGAAAGGAATTAACTCTTTTTGGTCTGATTTTCGGCACCCTCCACATAACACAGATAGGAACGCTGACCATAGCGTGTTGGCCAGCTTAGCTCGGTCGACTAACACCACTGTCAAATGCGACAGCAACATTGTCAGCTTTGGTCTATTGAACATCCGCTCACTTACGAGCAAGGGACATCTCATTCAGGATCTCCTCATTGACCGTAAGTTTGACTTTCTCTGTTTAACTGAGACTTGGCAGCAACCTCAAGACTTTTCACAACTTAATGAATGCACCCCCCCGGGGTTTGTTTACACTTGTCAACCCCGTGCATCTGGCCGTGGAGGAGGTGTCGCGATAATTTACCGCGAGAAGTGGAAAGTCCTGCCGTTGCCTGCTCCTGCTGTTAGCTCTTTTGAATCGACTGTGTGTCAACTGTCTGGGCCAGTTCCAACCATCATTGCAACTGTCTACCGTCCTCCTAAGTCTAACAACAATTTTTTGAACGATCTTGCTACCTTTCTTACCAATCTATCTGTAATTACTCCAAATATAATTCTGCTGGGGGATTTTAATATACATCTGGACAAAATCAATATCCCTCTCACTAGAGACTTATCTTGCCTGGAGAGTTTTGGATACCAACAGCACACTGATGTTCCTACCCATTGTAAAGGACATATCTTGGACCTGATTTGCTGCTCTGGTGTTGTTCCTTTTGATCTTACAGCAGATGAACTCACTATAACCGACCACTTTCTCCTATCATTCAAGGCTAAACTTACCTTTTCTGTTCCTAAGCTTCCACGTCTCATAGCTTTTCGTAACATTAAGAATATTAACTTGAATTTGCTGTCTTCTAGAATTGATTCGCAAATGGACTTTTATAATTTATCCACTCCCATAGAACTGGTCTCATATTATGACACTTGCCTTAATTCTCTGGCTCCGCTAAAAACCAGATCTGTTTCTTTTTCCTTTTCTGCCCCCTGGTTTACGCCTGAACTTCGGCTTCTGAAAGCTAAAGGCAGGCAACTTGAAAGGTTGTTTAAAAAAACCAGACTCTTTGTCCACAAAGAGATGTATAAAAATCATCTACTCTATTACAAGGATTGTATAGCTCAAACCAAATCTAATTACTACACTCAGTTAATTACTTGTAATACAGGTAACAAGTCTTTGTTTTCTTTACTTAATAATGTTACACAACCTCCTGACTCTACCTTCTCACCTTTACTCAACTGCCTTCTGTAATTCTCTTATGTCTTTTTTCAATGAGAAAATCCAAAAGATACATCAGCACCTTGGTCCAGATCCTTCCTGTATTTCTTCTGAACTACACTCACCTATTCACTCTTTCTCTTCTTTCCAGCTTCCCACTTCCTCTGAAATTTCAGATCTCATCTGCAAATCCAAGTCATCTACTTGTCAGCTGGACCCCCTGCCTACAGTTTTGGTTAAAGCCTGCCTCCCCTCTCTAGTCCCTCTTATTTCTGCCATCGTTCACTCTTCTCTTACTACTGGTATCATTCACTCATCTTTCAAAACTGCTGCTATAACCCCAATACTAAAAAAACCTGGTTGTGATCCTACTAATTTCAATAATTTTCGCCCCATTTCTAACTTGCCCTTTATCTCCAAAATTCTTGAAAAAAATAGTAGCAATCCAACTTCACACCCACTTGTCTCACAATAATCTATATGAGAAGTTCCAGTCTGGTTTTCGCCCCCTTCATAGTACAGAAACGGCACTTGTTAAAATTACCAATGACCTCCTTATGGCTGCTGATTCTGGTCTAATCACTATTCTCATCCTTCTCGATCTGAGTGCGG
>JANRMT010062814.1:6298274-6347567 GCA_026402145.1 Polypterus bichir lapradei
CACTAAAGAAAGGACGCACTCAGTTTCTTTTATTATCAGCCTGTTTAATCCTCAGAGCTCTTCTCCCTCTACAACTTTCGAATCACTCAGTACCTCTTTAGTATTCCTAGCTACTGCTGAATGTTATGCCATGGGTTCATTTTCCAACTAATTCCTTTGTAACTCCCCTTTTAGCTATTCTTTAATTCCATACTGCTTTTAACATTTTAAGACGAACTTATACTGCATTATACCTCAAGCACTTTTAAAACCCGACTCACATCTTCTTGTTGGCCTCCTCACCAAAAATCTTATCTCAATTTATCTTACTGAGTCTTTGCCTCATCTGCTCAAAGTTTGCCCTACTAAGTTAAAGTTCAACTGTTTTAAGTTTTAGATTATGCACTCTGCAAATACACTGCAATCCATGATATTGTGGTCATTAGATCCTAACTATTCAATCACCTTTTCCCTTTTTCAGGCACGCAAGTCGGAGGAGCTCCTTCCAGGCTCATCAGAGGTATGTTGTACTACATCGAGGCGAGAGGGGGTGCTGTCGTTAACCGTGTCGTCTTCCTTTTTCTCTGCAGTTCCAAGGAGACGTCACATGTGGGCAACTGACCCACCCCTTCCAGTCAAAGCACTACTGATGGACTCGATAGTTGGACCATCCTGCCGTCAGCACAGAACTCCTTACTGATCAAAAAGACCCACCAAAACAATGGCCATCATTTGCTTACTTTTCTTTTGAAACTTAATAAGGAAGTTGCAACATTGTACTTTTTTTGTCTTTATTAACAGGATAGGATTACTTAAACAGGACGACCCGGCTGGTGCCCCGAATTTTCATCTCTCTCACCACTCGATGACACCCTTCAGGTCTCACCTGATTAGTACAGATTATTAGATTTAGACAGGCCTCCTCCTCCTCCTCCTCCTCCCTAGTTGGTGTGTTATAAAACACTCACCGATTCTGTCAACATCTCCTGTTCCTGTGCTCCACTGTTTGTAAGGTGAGCCCAGTTAATGTTTGGGAATTTCAGATTTCCCCATGACTACAATACCCCCCTCAACACTGTTAAAAAGACGTAAACTGAACCTCTTGGCTGTATTAGGGGGTCTATAACAGTGAGAGTTCGATCTCTGAGGCTGTCTAGTGAAATCCAAACATGCTCACTAAAGCTGTGGTTCACCATGTAATTGAGAAGCTGCGCATTTAAAAATTTGTTAAACATAAATGGAGACCCCCGTCCACACACACACACACCTCAGCTTTTCGGTTTTGCTTGCTTTTTCCTAAATATGTTCTACTACAGTCCATCTCTATGAATTATTTTTCTTGCCCCCACCCTGCACTGAGTCACAAACTGCTCTAAGAGACACATGTTGTCTGTGTCTGGCTTTACCCTCCAAAGATCGAGGTCTTTACTGTATTAGGAAACATTCCTTGGATTTGGAGCACCCGCTGCCTCTCACCGGCTCTGCTGGAAATCTGCCTTTATTTTCTGGTCTTTTTTTTTTTTTCTTTTTTTAAAACTTCTCCTGCAGAGGCTGATTACGTGAGTGGGGTCCTCCAGCACACATACATGTGTTTTAATTTAGAAGTCATCCCCAGTCGTCTGCTCGTGACACTGCAGAGCTGCCCAGTGCTCTCCGGATGTCTCCCGTTGCCTAAGCTTTTAGTAAAATGGGCTCTCAAGTGTCAAAGTGATTGATTAATTTACAGATGTCTGCCCCATAAGGGAAGTTCACTATTCTGCATTTTGTCATTAAGCTTTGGGGCTTTTCTTTTGATTCTCCAAACGGAAACGAAGGCTACAGAGGAGATGAAAAAATATCACCGTTAAGGAGACCCCCTGCTTCTCTGGTATGCGCCCCCTTTTATTCATTCTTCTCATAGATTAATTTTAGAGAAATAGGAAGTGAGATGGAAAACAAGTTGAAATTCAAGACAAAAAACAAAAGGGCACAAAGATGAACAAGCAAACTCCAAAAGATACTCAAGGAATTCTGACGTGACTCTCCCAAAATTGAGATTACCGCTGTGAAGTCGGCTCTAGCCGATCAATGGTTTCCAAGGTAACCGGCTTGACTGACAGGTGTAAAAGTTACAATGTGCTGAAAATTTGGGCCCAAAGGCACATTGAAACCATTGACCAATGGTCAAGACACCCGGGCAAAGATAATAACCAATCTTATATAACGCCAAACCTAAATAGCAGCTTCCAATGTCTTATAAATATCTGTCAATTATATAGCACTTTTCATTTATCTGAATCACAGATCAACTACCACCTCTGTCACATAGATGCTCTATTTAAAAGATGTGAAAATGACTATCATATATAGCGGCTGAAATACCAATTATATAGATAGATAAGGCACTATATAATGGAAGTAGAGTGTAATAAGTGGAGACCAGAGGCATGGAAAGGTTTGGGGCAGCCACCCGTTTAATCCGGTATCCTGGCTGCAAACGTCTTTGATGCATTGCATACATGTTAACACAACAGAGTCCAAAACCGAACTGCCTGCCAGAGCAAAGGCAGTGTGCTTTATAGCAGAGAGGGCGGAAGTGATGTCGTCCTCTGGGCCGGAACCGGAAGTGACTTCATCCTGGGGGCCGGAACCGGAAGTGACCTCATCCTGGGGGCCGGCACCGGAAGTGATGTGTCCTTCCTGGAAATGGCGGCTCCTGGTGAGATTTCCCGGGTAAGACCTGCAGAGAACTCAGAAAGAGCGTCAGCGTACCCCGCCCCCCCCTTGGCAGATGTATAAACAGTATGTTCTAGGCCCTTCAGCTGCCTCCCATGCACACGTGTGTGACAAGAGACAGAGAGATAAAGAGATAGCCAGAACCCTCACCTAGCCGGGATCCCCGAAACAACAGAAGGACCAGGGAGAGAGCTTTTTCAGGACATTATCTGCCCCAGACCGATAGAGGGCATCCCCCTTGGCTTGCAGTGGGGGCCTTAAGTTTGGAGCACACCCAGAAGTGCTGCCAGGAGAAGGTCATTGGACACTTGGAGTCCTTCCAGGCAGTCCTATAAAAGAGACCAGCCACCACTACTCAATGGCCAGAGTCGGGAGGAAGAAGGATGAAGCTACATTTCCTGAGGCGGCTGAAGCGAGCACGTCTTCCCCCTTCCATCCTTGCCATGTTCTATAGAGGCACCATTGAGAGTGTTCTGACCAGCCGTATCACTGTCTGGTATGGCAACTGCAACATATCCGACCGCAAGCGCTTGCAAAGGATAGTGAAGACAGCAGAGAATATTATTGGGGTGCCTCTCCCTTCACTACACGACATATGTTACAAACGTAGTGTCCGCAAGGCCTGCAGCATTGTGCAGGACCCCTTACACCCCTCACATGGACTTTTCACACTTCTGCCATCCAAGAGATGGTACTGCAGTTATCAGAGCCAGATCTGCCAGGCTGCAGGAGAGTTTTTACCCCCAAGCTGTTAGACTCCTTAACACCAGGCTGCCCCCGGGACCTTCCACATGGCCTCAACCACCTTTAAAAAAACAGAACTTTTAAACATAAAACCACTGTCCTGCAAAGATGAGTGTGCATGTAGAATAAAAACAAAAAAAACCTGAAAATCTCATACTGACCTTTTAAGGATTTTGTCATTCTTCTGCTGTGAAACATTCTGACTTGTCATTGTTTACACACGTCTTAAACAACTATTATCATACACTGATAATTTCTGTATTATCTATATCTATTCTTTATTATTTATTTATTATATTACATATCTTACACATCAATATTGCTGCTACTTTTGTCCTAACTTTGCACAATGTCTTGTCTTTTAATCTTTAATCTTTAATTTTTTAATTTTAATTCTATTTTTAATTTATTATTTGCACGTCATGTTGTTAAACTGTGGACCCTGAGCTTCGCAATTTTGTCTATCTGTATACTTTTTTTTTTATGGTTGAGATGACAATAAAGTTCACTTTGACTTTGACTGGAGGTGAAAGACTGTGTTTGGTTTGTTAGTATTGTGCTGCTGTGGGAAGTCAAGAAAAGCGCTTCCCCATGGAAATAAAAACAGGTGCTGTGCAACACTTGTGTCTCTGCCTGTCTGTGCCGGGTTAGGGTGGCTGTACATACCCCGGTCGTCCACAATAGATGGATAAAATCAATCTTTATTTGTCCTCAGGGGTTAATGTGGCTTACTACAGGAGCTCAATTTAATAAATATTATATTAAGAAGAAAGAAAACTAAAAAGCAAGAAAAACATGACTGTTAAAGATTAATAAAGTCACAATCAGCTAGCTAGCACTATAAAGAAGCCCCCCAGTTATGTTTCTTGGCCCACTTCTGCTAAACTGTTCATTGGCTGCAAGTCACCAATGCTGGTCTGTCAGAATTAGGATGTGCTACGTTGTTCAGAATGGCGTAATATGCGTCTCACATGAATTTATCATAAAGCACCTTTCACCATCACATGTATCTGTCTGTCTATCACGGTTATTCTTCCGCAGCATTCTGGAAATACTAGACAATGCAGGATGTCTCCCAGTTTCTGCTGCTCTCTTTTTAGAGGGTTCACCCTGGACATGCCTAGCTGGAGGGGGCCTCAGAAAGAAGAATGCCCCCCACTGCCAAATGTACCTACACTGGCACATAAAAGGAGTGCCAGCATTATGCCACACCCTGTTGGCATGACTGAACTTGAAAGCTAACACATGGCAGGAAGCCGAATTACCTGCTTGATTATTTTATTTGCTTCTGATGAAAACGACGATGATGATGATAAGGACTGAAGCAATTAGGAAGTGGCAGTGAAAAGCTGATAGGGTCAAGGGAAGTCACTAAAGACAGCGGGCTGGTGTGCTGTAACTTGGCTAAATGAAGACAGAGGGACACCCCTGGCTTGGTAGTGTATTGTTCCACTTCTTAAATCGGACAACTTCTCTAAAGTCATCAATCTAGAAATGCATCAAGAAGAAACAGACCTTCCATCTGAGCAGCTGCACAAGCATACTTCTCAAACTAAGGAACTGCTTTTGATTTAACTTTGATTTAGTGACTGCAAAACAATGCCTGAGTGTCTATCATGATGCTGTATAAAATAGTGAGAGCACTTTTTTTTTTTTTTTTTAATTTAAAATAAAGAACAGCTGCCCCCCGCAAATCTGCCCACATAGTAGTGAAACAGGAGAAACTTTAAAAAACACAGGACAGGCTCTTTTTTCTTTAGGAGACTACACTCCTTTATTGTATTGAGTAACAACATCCTTCACGTTTTCTACAACTCTGCGATGGCCAGTGCGGTGTGCTGGGCTGCTAGCGTCACTTCAAGAGGGGCCCAGCAAATCAACAAGCTGATTAAAAGAGCAGACTCAGTGTTATGGGATGCACTCTGGACCCCCTGGAGGTCGTAGCAAAAGACAGAATTAAAACAAAACTGAGTGCCATTATGAACGGTGCAGCACACCCCCTCTCTGACACACCAACACTGAGGACTTTCAGCCGATGAATCATTCAGCAGAAGTGTGTCAAGAAACACAACTGGGCATCCTTTATACCAACAGCAATATCTCTGTATAGCACCTCACTGGGACTGTCAAGTCATAAGTTTTCTTTCTTTGTAATCATTATGGTGTGCGCCCAGACCATAGTGTGTGTGTATATTTATTTACTTATTTATCTAATTACCTATTATTTGAAGAGCTTCTATAAAAAGCCAAAATTTCCCTCGGGGATGTATAAAGTTCTGTTTGTCTATTGCAAGCTGTCCCGCATGGCTCTGCCTGAGTAGTAGTGAAACAGGAGAAACTTTAATAATCAATAAAATAAAAAAAAAAATTAAAAAGTAATCATTTGCATTGAGAATTTATATTGATAGGGCCAAGGGAAGAGGGCCTCTTGATATCCAATATTTTTGGTTCTGCTATTAGGGGTGAGAATGTAGCGGTGTTTGCTTGGCCAAAAATGCAAAAAGTTGTCAAATGATTTCTCGCCAAGCAGAAGGTAGGTAAGCTCCAATGTCAAACGTCGCCACTGTATCGGGTCATGTTCAGCTCTGACGGGAGAACGTCCCCCGCATGAGTAGAAGAGCACATGGCCATGATATCTCTTCCAATGAGCAGCTACCCCTTAGAACACATGTAGCTCTGATCTCTCTCATAAATGTCAAATGTTACTCCTTAACAATCTGTAGATGATAATGTCTGCTCAACAAAGAGGTATCACTAGCTAAGTGGGGGCAAGGTGCGCTCCAACATGTAGCGAGAGGGACAGACAGACATACAGACATACATACATGGGGGCTGTGTCCTCTACTTGCTTCGCTCGCCCACCCCACAACCCTCACCTCAGGGGTGCGCGTCACGCTATCCAATTTGCGTCTCTACTGCTTGCGTTGTGGGGGGGAGTGAACACATGCTAAGGAGGTGCGGAAAGATCAGCTGCTGGCTGTCTGCTAGCTGCTGCCGTGCTGCGTGATCTGCATGTTGCGCGTCGATCTTTTAAAAGCCTGGACAGAAGCTGTCCTTTTGTCTCACGGGATGTTAAAGTGTCTCCGAGAAATTGTTTGTAAGTAGGATGTGACATGCAAGAAGTCTTGCGGGACTTCAAAGTGTCTCTCTGAGATGATCACGTCTCAACCCAAGATTTTTTTTATATAATAGATATATATCCATCCATTATCCAACCTGCTATATCCTAACTACAGGGTCACAGGGGTCTGCTGGAGCCAATCCCAGCCAACATAGAGCGCAAGGCAGGAAAAAATACTGGGCAGGATGCCAGCTTACTGCAGGGCACACCCACACACCAAGCACACACTAGGGACAATTTAGGATCGCCAATGCACCTAACCTGCATGTCTTTGGACTGTGGGAGGGGACTGGGCGGTCTCTTGGTCTGGAATCCCCACAGATTTTATTTTTTTTCTCCAGCCTCTGGAGTTTTTTTTTTGTTTTTTTCTGTCCACCCTGGCCATTGGACCTTACTTATTCTATGTTAATTAATGTTGACTTATGTTTATTTTTTATTGTGTCTTCTATTTTTCTATTCTTCATTTTGTAAAGCACTTTGAGCTACATTTTTTTGTATGAAAATGTGCTATATAAATAAATGTTGTTGTTGTTGTTGTTGGGAGGAAACCCACGCAGACACAGGGAGAACATGCAAACTCCACGCAGGGAGGACCCGTGCCGCCCTATAATAGATATATTTATATTGTCACACACGTGCGAGTAGGGCGACGGTAATTCCACGCCAGGCCAGGGGGTGGAGGGGTGCACTAAACCTTCTCCTGTTATCTCTACAGACCAGCCACGGGAAAACCAGTCCGATTCAGAACTGATGACATCGCTTCCGGGACTCAGCTTGACGTCACATCCGGTTCTGGCGCCCAGAACAACATCACTTCCGGGTCTGATCCTTTAAAGCCGCCATCTTTGCAAACCCTCACCAGTTCTGTTTCGGACTCAGTATTGTGAACATCTCTGCGCTATTCAAAACCCTTTTGCAGCCGGGAATAAAATACGGGTGGCTGCCCCAAACCTTTAAGTGTGTCAAGTCTGTTCATTTTCAAACTATTTATCTATACTAGGTAAGGCAAAGCCCTCACTGACTCACTCACTCACTCACTCATCACTAATTCTCCAACTTCCCGTGTAGGTAGAAGGCTGAAATTTGGCAGGCTCATTCCTTACAGCTTACTTACAAAAGTTAAGCAGGTCTCATTTCGAAACTCTACGGGTAACGGTCATAACGGTCGTCAACGTCCGCCATGTTGAACTTTCTTATTTATGGCCCCATCTTCACGAAATTTGGTAGGTGGCTTCCCTACGCTAACCAAAACCGATGTACGTACTTATTTCGGTGGTATGATGCCACTGTCGGCCGCCATATTGAACTTTTCAACGGTCTTTGTTACTTATGGACCCATCTTCAAGAAATTTGGTATGCGGGTTCCCAAAACTAACTGAATCCTACTTACGTACATATATACGTCCATAGCCTGCAGCTCGGTCACCGTGCAAGGCGTCGTTGGGTCCCCCATCCCAACGCCTCCCACGTTGTTGGCTGCCTGCCTATATAAGGCCGTCTGTCGCTCCGGTCTCTACATTCCCTTCCTTGCTTCGCCACGGGATTCACGTCTCCCTGCTGATAACTACAGCCTTTTTATTTAATCCACGGCTTCTCCGCTGTTTTATTGTTCATTTATTATGATTAGTTATTGTGTAGGTATTTTAGACTTACTTTACATTGTTCAGGTACCAATTTCCTTTATCATTCCAACCGTACCCCCATCAACATGTCTATAGAGGTGATCACCATCGATCAGAGAACTGTCACTTACCGAGTGGTTTCCATGCCCGGAGATGGCACCTGCCTTTGCCATTCTCTTTGTTACATATTGCACGGCCATATCAGGCTCACTCTTGATATCCAGAGGAACATTGTGTCTTATGTATTGAATGACTGGGACAGGTTCAAGGTGTGGACTGATGACGGCACAGGAGATAATTATACTACACAGGAGCACTAGAAGAGTGAAATGCTTAAGCCCTTCACCTTTGGTTCTGCATGTGAGTTGATGGCTGCCGCTGAATTGTTTGGTTGTCGCTTTCAAGTGTACCGAAATGGCCAAATATTTTACACCTTTCGACAACCGCCAACGCCTCTTAAACATCTTAGATTCACAGGTGACGATTTCAGTAGTGGACACTTTGATGTTTATGGATGTTTAAACTCTCAAAAGCTGGATGTGAAGTTATCGATGAAACTGGTTGTATGCTTACAACGCTTGACAGATGGCGATTGTCACTTCAACACAAGTCCTACAAATACTGTCGTGATTGAAACAAACCATGAAACTCAAACCGATTATGACAGCAGCAATCCAAGCTGTGAGATCTGAGGCAAGATTGCTTTTCACATGGCCAACTGTACGTTGCATGCTCAAAAGTAAGCTCAGCGCACAGCTTGGTCATATTACAACTGGAGGGCCGAACTGACAACATGGCATACAAAGAGATCCTTAAATAATTATTGGCATATTTTCCCTCAGTTTAAAAAGGTTTCATTTTCTTCTTAATAAAAATTTTAAGGCAGTACTTCACCGCTGCGAAGCGCGGGTATTTTGCTAGTAATATATATATATATACATACATAAACTGTATATGAGAGAGAGAGATATGCAAAAAAAACCTATAAGTCGTTCCATCAGCCATCCTTTTTCTTCTTTGATTATCCTTTAGATATTGACAGGGAGCTGCAGCTGAGCCAGTGACCACTTTGCTAACACAGCAAGGAACACAACTAGGTCACAGACAGACAAATACATCACTGGTTATTCATGCCCAGACTGGTTTAGAAACTCTAATCAAGTTAGCACACTGGGAAGAAACCAGAGCACCTGAAGAAAGCTCAGACGGACACGAGAACATAGAAAATGCACACAGAGTAGATGGGGCCAGAATCTGAACCACTAACTGTTCAAGCAGCAATACTACTTAGAAAACTGTGGTGACCATCAATCTACTGTATCCCCTTATCACCGGTTTCTCCAGTTTAGGCTCATGGGAGGACAGTGCCTGTTACAGAAGCATTTGGCACAAAGACAGAGCCAGTCCTGGAGGAGGCAGAGAAGACTCCTTGGAAATCACAAGGAGTGAGTTGGACTTACAAGCCAACTTCACCTGGGGGGTCTTCACGATGTGACTGAACTATCCGGGGAGAAAAATAAATTAATAAATAAAGTATGGGGAACACATGAACACTCCACACAGGCAACTAACCCAGAACTCTGGAGCTGTGAGGCCAATGTGCTGCCCCTTTATGATGTCCCATCATTCAAATAACAACACTCTCAAAGCCACCTACCCCAATTCATGTTTATCTTATATATAAAGTTCTACACGTGGAAGTGCGTGTGTCTGTCAGACCCGGAAGTGAGAGGTGGAGTCGGGGTAAGGGCTCTGCCTCTAAGGAAACAGAAAACTCGCTTAGCTGCTAGTAAGACAAGCGAGGTGAGGACATCCAAAGAAATCTCCAAAGAAAGACAAAGTCACTAGGTCACTAACATCGGCAGAACAGTATCCCTTTTACTTTTCCTCCCGCCGCTAATACATAAGCGAGGCAAGCAAGTCAGCAAAATGATTCCTTCTAGGAGAGAGATGCCCAGAGTAGTTCCTTTCAATGGACCTGACATCTCCACATTTCAATTTTTTTTCCTGACGATTTCAATAGTTTCTAAGACCCTGGGCTTTTAACAGCACCGGCTTACATAGCTAGTTTGAATATAATGGCTTTAAGAAGAGTCACTTAGGTTTCATGTCTTTCTCTCTCTCTCTCTTTTGCTCTTATCCGTATCAGGAAGTCAATAAGCTTGTCACCATGCAGCTGTTTAATTTAATAAGTAAAAACTGAGTAGACCAAAACGAAACAGAACACACAAGTGAAAGAGTCAGAAGGAATAAACAGCAAGAGAGGTGGACTGATCCAATGCAAGCCCGGGGGGTCTGCTTTCTGTTGACGAGCTGTCATTGCACCAGCCACACAAACCCACTAAGGCAATTCATCAAGTGCCGCGTAAAATAAATGAGGTAGTGTGACGGGTCCATATACTACTGTGAAGGGGCCTGATTGAATGGAATTTATATACAGTGGAACCCTTCACGGTCTGCACACTTTACTATGTTACAGATTTCATTTGACAAGGATACATTTGCCATTTTGCCCATAAATTTATACTCAGTCTCCCATAATGACAAAATGAAGACACATTTTCAGAAAGGTTTGCAGATTCAGACACTGAAACCTCTCATTCCTAGCAGTAATTAGACCCTTTGCTGTGGCACTCCAAATTGGGATCAGGTGCCTCCAATTTGATTTTAATTCTCCTTGAGATGTTTCTAGATCTTGACTGAAGTCCACCTGTGGCCAAATGAATTGTTTGGACATCATTCAAAAAGGCTTGTGCGTACCTGTGTATAGAAGGTCCCACAATTCACACTGTGTGTCAGGACAAAAACCCAATCCATGAAGTCCAAGAAACGCTCTGTGGACCTCTATGATCAATTTGTGGTGAGAAACAGTTCAGAGCAAGGGAATTAATTCATTTCTAAAGCTTTTAGAGTTCCCAGGAACACAGCGGCCTCAAGAATTATGAAATGAAAAACGTTTGGAACCACTGGGACCCTTGGTCATCCAGCCAAACTGAGTAACCAGGTAAGAGAGGCCTGGTCAAAGTAGTGACCCAGAACCCAATGGTCAGTTTAACAGTGCTTTAGAAGTTTTCTGCTGATTGGAGAACCTGTCGGAACAACCATCCAAGCAGACTTCCATCAATCAGGTATTCATGGTTGGGTGGCTAACTACTGCTTGGTATTTGCCAAACGAACCTTAAAGGATTCTCAGAACACGAGGGGAAATAGAGTCTCCGGTCTGATGAAACAAAAATGGAACTCTTTGGGCAGAACTCCAAACACTATGTCTGCTGAAGACCAGGGAATGCTCATCCCCTGCCTAACATCATCCCTATGGTGAAGCATGGTGGTGGCATCATCATGAAATGGGGTTCAGGGACAGAGAGACTGGTCAGAAATGAGGGAAGGATGAATGCAACCAAATACAGAGAGAACCCTGAAGAAAACCTGCACCACAGTGCAGGCCACCTCCGACTGGGTCCGATGGTTTACCTTTCAGCACGACAATGAACTGAAGCATACAGACAAGGCAAAGATGGAGTGGCTTCAGAACAAATCTCTTTATCTGTAGGCCGTGTTCACATGAAGATCTACTGTTTGCCCGTTCAAATAAGCAGAACGAGTCAACAACTTCCATGGGGTGTACTTATTTTTTCACATGACTACATTTTTCATACATTTCTTTTTCTTTTCACCTACAGCAATTAAGTTACTAATGTGGTACTTAGGACACTACGCCACTAAAAAGTAGGCATTGCAACTGCTATCAAAAACATTGAACTTTATTAATTTATTACTAATTTATCTTTGAATAGCATATTTTATAGCACCATTATTTGTATTAGATATCTCGCATCGGATTTTAGATTTCCATATTCACTTTATTTGAATTGCACGGTGTTGATTTAGGGGTGGCACGGTCACGCAGTGGTAGTGCTGCTGCCTCGCTGTAAGGAAACCAGGGTCCCAGGTCCTTCCTATGTAGAGTTTACATGTTCTCCCCATGTCTGTGTGGGTCTCCTCTGGGTGCTCTGGTTACCCCCACAGTCCAAAGAGCTGCAGGTTTAGTGATACTAAACTGGCCATAGTGGATGGTTGGTGAGTGTGTTCACCCTGCAATGGGCTGGCGCCCCATTTGGGGTTTGTTACTGCCTTGCACCCTGTGCTAGCTAGGATGGCTTCCAGCCCCTACCCGACAACCCTGGACTGGATTAAATAGGTTAGAAGATGACAGGACATCACTTGACTTTGCATCTTTAATTACACTCTAATACAGCCCTATGCTGGCTGGGATAGGCTCCAAAACCCCCCATGACCCTTGTCACGACAAAATGTGTTAAAAAATGGCTGACGTATTCAGTTATTATTAAGCGGCTCATTCATTTTATAGCACCATTTTTTGTTTTTGATTTCTTACATTTGATTTTAGATTTTCAGATTCACTGCACTGTAATAATTAAATCCAATCATCTCATTGGACACCACTCTTTTTTTTACCATCATTACTGGTATTAGGTAGACCCCATTTGCCTTTAGGCTGGTGCCCTGTCCATTTTTTGTTTCTGCCTTACGCCATATGCTAGCTGAGACAGGCTCCAGCAGACCCCCCCGCAACCCTGTTCAGGGTAAAGCAGGTTAGAAAATGTCTGATATTTGCCTTTGGATTTTACACCAAAAACTTTCCCTGTGACACAAACATCTGTCTTTTACATCACTCCAGTCTTCCACTATTTTCTATTATACGGCGTTTTATTATAACTCATTAAAGAGTTGTTTTCATTTTTAGACTGTCAAGTCAAGTTGGGGAGCATGCACTGGTACAGAGCGTTGCCGCACCCACTACACGACGAAACAACTCGGGATCCCGGTTGGCAACCCCCCCAGGCAGACACGCGGTCCAGTCTCACCCTCCGGAAATGACCCTCTATTTGCTGCAGCCAGGTGTTACTTGGGCAACCCCTTGGCCTGGTCCAGCCACTCGGGTCCCCAACAATGAGGATCTTACAAGCTGAAACACCATCGGGTAATCACCGAAGTGCCGTTACTGATGCTCCCTCACAATGCAGGTCATGTGCCTCATTCGAGACTCCATGAGCTACACAAAGTCAAACCAACGGTACCCAAGGAGTTTCAGACACACATGAAGAAGTCCAGTCTTCATCTCAGGTCACTAGATAGCGTCCATGTCTCGCAACCATATAGTAAGACAGGAAGCACCAGGACTCCAAAGACTTGGACCTTCGTCCTTTTGCATAGATATCGGGAGCGCCACACACCACTTTCCAGCAACCTCATGACCCCCCATATGCTCTCCCGATCCATCTACTGACTTCATAGGAAGAGTCACCAGAGACATGAATGTCACTACTGAGGTCAGTAAACCTCTCAATGACGAGGTTAACACTCTCTCCGCAGACAGACACACTACTGATGGCCGTGCCCAAGAGGTCATAAAAGGCCTAGATGTTGGTTTTTATCTGGACACTCGCAAGTCCAGACACTCAGACTCCTCACTTAGCCTCTCGAGTGCCCCGATCAGAGCCTCCATTGACTCCGCGAAGATCACAGCATCGTCAGCAAAGTCAAGATCCGTGAATCTTTCTTCACCAACAGATGCCCAACAGCTGCTGGACCGCATGACTCTGCCCACCACCCAGTCCATACAAGCACTGAACAGAGTAGGAGCAGAACACACCACTGACGGACCCCAGAATCAACTGGGAAAAACACAGAGGGCTTGCCTTCACTCTGCACAGCACTCACAGTACCAGTGTACAGGCCAGCCATGATATCCAGCAAACCTGAGGGGATCCCGCGAACCCTCAGAATATCCCACAGGGCAGCTCGATCAACTGAGTTGAACGCTTTATGAAAATCGACAAAGGCTGCAAACAAACTCTGCCGATATTCGTGTTTGTGCTCCATGAGAACCCTCAGTGCCAGGATGAGGTCGATGGTAGACTTCTTAGGTGTAAAACCAGACTGTTCCGGTCGCTGGTAGGTGAGCAAGTAATCACGGATCCTATTGAGGATGACCTTAGCAAGGACCTTACCCGGTACTGAGAGCAGTGTTATATCCTTGTAGATGCTGCAATCCAGGAGACCAACCTTCCCTTTCCAGATAGGGACAACAAATCCCTTTTTCCAGGCAGTTGGGATGATGCCCGTCTCCCAAATGGAAGCAAAGATTGCTTGCAATGCCAGGAGGACAGCCTTACCACCAGCCTGGAGAAGTTCACCCCGGATATCACAGACCCCTGCAACCTTTCCTCCTCTCAGTTGGTTCATCCCCTGTGCCATCCTCTCAGTGAGACTGGGGGGTTCACAGCTTATTGGAGGATCAGCCTCAAGAACCGCAGACCCAGAGATATCCAACATCCTAGCCAGAGGATCAGCTTTGAACAGCTGCTCAAAGTAGCCAGCCCAGCGGGTCACAACTGCAGTGTCGTCCGTAAGGACCGTTCCATCACCCACCCTGACTGCGACTCTCCGAGGAACAGATTCGGATGTGCGTAATGCTTCGATTCCTCTGTAAGCAGGATGGTTTGGTTAAGTTCTGTATATAGGATACTGCCACCTACTGGTCTAATGTGGTACTATACCATCTGCAATCTGTTGGACTTATGTAGTACTGCAGTTCAATTAACTATGTTAACAATCCTTTTACTCCTAACCTTCAGAAGATGCAATTGGTAATAACTGGCAAGACGGCGCCTGGCCATCTGTTTTCTGTTCAGACCACTCAAAATCTTCTAAGTCTCATGGTAGCTCCCATTAGGGGTTGCCACAGTGGATCATCTTTTTCCATCTCTCCCTGTCTTTTACATCATTTTCTGTTACACCCAACACCTTCATGTCCTTTCTCACCAGATCCATAAACCTTCTCTTAGTCATTCCTCTCCTCCTCTTCCCTGGCAGCTCCATCCTTAGCACTCTTCTCCCAATATACCCAGCATCTCTAATCTGCACATATCCAAACCAATGCGATTTCGCCTGACTTTGTCTCCAAACCATCCAACCTGAGCTGCCCCTCTAATGTCCTCATTTCTAATCCTGTCCATCCTCGTCACACCCAAAGCAAATCTTAACATTTTTAACTCTGTGTTTTACTGTTCTGTTGTTATCACACCCAGGGTATCATTTGACAAGACAGCTTAAACTCATTCCCCTTTAACCAATGAGGCATGGGGGAACTTGGATCATTACACAACCTTGCTTGCTGGCAGACGTAGTTCACAAAGAAATGGGGGGGGGGGGCACATGCACATGATGCTCTTCTTTACATTCAAATCCATTAAGAAGTCAAGCAAAATTACCCCTTTTATCGGCTAACTAAAAAAAGTTACAATATGCAAGCTTTCGAGGCAGCTCAGGCCCATTCTTCATTCTTCAGTTCCCTGTGTTTATAGAGACACCAGGATAGATATAGCACTGGAAAACCTTTATGTGGGTCATCTTAAATGTAAAAAATGAATAGGCCCCTCCAGGGAAAGATTCATTTAGCAAGAGAGGAGAACAATATCTAGTCAAGATCTTTTGATAACTGTCCAAAAGTCTTTAGAAGTTTTTGATGAGTTTTTCCATACAATGTGGATCTGTAGTCAGGCTGTCTGGGTCAGTCAGAGGGGATATAAATAATCCTCATACCTGGTCATAAAACTCTCATCTCTATTTAAACCATGTTGTAATGCGTTAAAATTTATCATCAGTTTAACTTCCCATTCCTTTCTCTCCTGCTGTGTTTTGAAGTTGCCGATAAGCCTTGCGACTTTAAAGTCCTTCTCACAGTGTCCATGGCTGTTAAAGTGGGCTGCTACAGGAACATCCCTAATACTATGCTTCACTCTTTGAGGGCTGAATATTTTTTCCAAAAAACTCAATTTGCTGAAAGCACACAAAGCAATGGATTTCACACATGAATCAACGTAAAACGTCTGTTTTTGTGTGCTGTGGCTGCTGCTGGCGCATGTGCGGTATCTCTGGCAGCAGAGGCTACGCAGGGGCACCTCAATGGTCAGCAGGAATGAGTAGTGGGCCGGCTACCTGGCTGTCTTCTCACAGCAGGTGGGTGGCAGTGGCAGTGCGACGCAATATGGTTTGTACCTCTTATTATCATAAGTTGTGGTCCTCCTAGGCGAACGCTGCTGTAGGCTCATCAGCTACACGAAAGTGTTCAGCACCACGATCAGCTGGAGACCAATCAGATGATGCTGGTACCTCACTTTCATTTTCGATCTCCATCTGCAGATCACTTGCATTAAACTCTGAATCAGACAAGCAAAAGTCCTATACAACGAAATTACATAAAACGTCCATGGAGTATTTTGCTTTGCACACTCTCATTGGTCTCCCGCCACATGTTGATGCCATTTTAGATGTGGTTTGCTTTTTGCTACTCATGCACGCATAGAGAATCAAGGTTGAATGAACAAAGCTATGTCATTTTCCTTCTCAGTTTACAGCTGATTACCATCCTCTACCCCTGAATTTTGATAAAAATCAACATCAGCCCTGAAAGTGTTAATGTGGAATCTGTGCAAATTCACTCTTTGGCAGAGTGTTTGTCCAGTTTCTCCCCACAGAGCACAAGTGTCGAACTCCAGTCCTGGAGGGCCACAGTGGCTGCAGGTTTTCATTCTAACCATCTTCTTAATTTGTGACCAGTTTTTGCTGCTAATTACCTTCTTTTGCCTTAATTTCAATTACCTTGACTCAGGCCCCTTAGCTGTTTCCTTTTCCTTAATTAGCAGCCAAACAATAATGAGACACAAAACAAGAAAGCATATAACCATCTCACCTGTGCCCATCACAAAATATGGGAAAATAAAGAAAGGTGGAGGTCTCAGTAAGGCTGATCTCTCAGCTCACCATAACATTGCGACGGTGGCCTTAGAAAAAACAGAAGAAATCAACAGTTCTGGAAATGTCTGCTGTGGCAGAATGAGAGCACCAACAAGCCATGGAATTAAATAATGAGTTTAATTAACAGCAAGAATTGGCTTCTCATTGTGAAAATGGTTGGAGTCTAAAGCCCTGATTTAGCTGGTCATCTGTTGGCTCGTTTCATGCCTCATTTCTGTTTGGCTGCCATTTAATGAACAAAGGAATCAATTCAGCAGAAAGAATCCTTAAGAACATGGCTATTAAAATGAAGAGAACAGTGAAAACTGGTCACTGATTAGGAAATGGGTTAGAATGAAAACCTGCAGCCACTGGGGCCGTCCAGGCCTGGAGTTCGACACCCCTGCCAAAGAGTGTGGTGTTGGGACATTCCATACAAAGAATTAGGCTGATCACGTTAGACTTGCTGCAGCAAGGAGACCTGGGTTTGCTTCCCGGGTCCTCCCTGTGTGCAGTTTGCATGTTCTCCCTGTGTCTACGCGAGTTTCCTCCAGGTGCTCCGGTTTCCTCCCACAGTCCAAAGACATGCAGTTTAGGTACATTGGAGATCCTAAATTGCCCCTAGTGTGTGCTTGGTGGGTGGGTGCGTGTGCCATGTGGTGGGCTGGCCCCCTGTTTGGGGTTTGTTTCCTGCCTTGCACCCTGTGTTGGCTGGGAATGGCTCCAGCAGACCCCCCGTGACCCTGTGTTAGGATATAACAGGTTGGATAATGGATGGATGGACATTAGACTTGCGTTACCAGCTAAGTGTCCAAGCCTGACGGGAACCAGAATAGCAGGAGACAACTGGAACAAGGTGCAGACTCCCTAAGGACAGTGAACTAAGGTCCCTAGTGTCACTGCAAATGTGCCACTTGTTAAAAAAGTTGATGATTACACTTAGTTTCATACCGATTTTTTTTTTTTTTATTAAACTTGAACTGACTAGACGAGAGAATGGTCATCTGTTTTTCAATAGAAAACAAGAAGCAAGATAATTTTCACTAATTTCAAAATCACCAAATATGTGAAGGATATAAGAAGAGCAGTGCTGTGCTATATTTTAAATGAGCAGTGATGTAAACTGTTTACTCATTATTATTTATTTTGGTAAAGTGCTATTTTAATGTGATTGTATGTGCTAATTGCTACTTAGGCAGAGCACAATTAATGGCTAAGTACTCTTCATAGAGCCACATAGAAGTTTACTAATATACACAATGACAGGCACAATAAAAAAAATAAATAAAAGCTGAGATTTGTGTGCTTTCACCCTGGGATGATTCAGCTTTATAGTATCTGTCAGATAACAAAAATATAATCCAGCTTCACTATCTTTGCTTGATACTGGTAACACACCAACTCCTCAGATAGGCTTAATGTGCAATCCAGCAGTGTCACATGATGCTGTCTGATACTTGGAGAGTAGGCGAGGGTCCAGTTGGCCTGAGCTGACTTTGTTTATTCCAAATGATTGGAAGGCCAGCTAAAATGCTGCATTTTGCAGGAAAACTAGTCACTGGAATTTTTGTCAAACCTTTTCATTGTTAACTGGCCAGATCTTCAGTAAGCTTGATGTTTTGTTAGCATGATTTCAAATACACATTAGCCAAGGTTTATGGCTCTCTGTAGTATTGGCCATTTAAATAGATCCATATGTCCATATGTCTGTAAAGATTTACTTTTCTATTACAATATTTTTGTATAAGTAAATCGGTGCAAACCTTTCCAGTCTATCTTCAAAAACAAGGAGGGTGTGTTTAAGTCTCAACATTTTGTTTGCTCCACAGAGATTAAATGTTGAATTATCGAAAATGTTTAACCATGTAACTGAGGTATTATACCATGCACTATCATATAAACCTGTTTAGCCATGCAAATCATTCTAAAAGTATTTTTTCTGAAATAAGTGTTAATGAACTGTAGTAACACAAAATATTCTGAGATAGATAACCTTTATTAATCCCAAGGGGAAATTCACATACTCCAGCAGCAGCATACTGATAAAATGAAGTTTTCATAAAAGGATTTCAAAGATCTAGTATAAATCAGATTGTCATGACATTAGCATACATGTATGCCATGCTTCTGGTCTCCTTTAACACAATTATTACACATTTATTAAGCAGTTTTATTTGTCAAAATTAAATTTGGAATGCTTTTTTGTTATTTTGGTAGACTTTTCAATTAAAGAGGACTTACAACATCAATATACAGTACAGTCATATGAAAAAGCTTGGGAACCTCGCTCAGCCTGCATAATAATTGACTCTCCTTTCAACAAAACAGACATCAGTGGTATGTCTTTCATTTCCTAGGAACATCGGAGTACTGGGGTGTTTTCCAAACAAAGATTTTTTAGTGAAGCAGTATTTAGTTGTATGAAATTAAATCAAAATGTGAAAAACTAGCTGTGCACAAATGTGGGTCCCCTTATTGTGCTGATTTGAATGCCTGTCACTGCTCAATGCTGATTACTTGGTTGGATGAGCTCATTAAGCCTTGAACTTCTTAGACAGGAGTGTCCAATCATGAGTGCTAAAAGGTATTTAAGGTGGTCAATCGCAAGTTGTGCTTCCTTCCCTTTGACTTTCCTCTGAAGAGTGGCAGACAGCATGGGATCCACAAAGCAACTCTCAAAAGATCTGAAAACAAAGATTGTTCAGTCTGCTGGTTTAGGGGAAGGCAACAAAAAGCCATCTCTGAGGTTTAAACTGTCAGTTTCAACTGTAAGGAATGGAATCAGGAAATGGAAGGCCACAGGCACAGTTGCTGTTAAACCAACTCAGGTCTGGCAGGCCAAGACAAATACAGGAGCGTCATATGCACAGGATTGTGACAATGGTTACAAACAACCAACAGATCACCTCCAAAGACCTGCAAGAACATCTCGCTGCAGATGGTGTATCTGTACATTGTTCTACAATTCAGCACAATTTGCACAGAGAACATCTGTATGGCAGGGTGATGAGAAAGAAGCCCTTTCTGCACTCACGCCACAAACAGAGTTGCTTGTTGTATGCAAATGCTCATTTAGACAAGCCAGATTCATTTTGCTTTGGACTGATGAGACAAAAATGGAGTTATTTGGTCAGAACAAAAAGCGCTTTGCATGGCAGAAAAAGAACACCGCATTCCAAGAAAAACACCTGCGACCTCCTGTCAAATTTGGTGGAGGGTCCATCAGGCTGTGGGGCTGTGTGGCTAGTTCAGGGACTGGGGCCCTTGGTAAAGTCGAGGGTCGGATGTATTCAACCGAATATCAACAAATTCTTCAGGATAATGTTCAAGCGTCAGTCACAAAGTTGAAGTTACGCAGGGGTTGGATATTCCAACAAGACAATGACCCAAAACACAGTTTGAAATCTACAAAGGCATTCATGCAGAAGGAGAAGTACAATGTTCTGCAATGGCTATCACAGTCCCCTGACTTGAATATCATCGAAAATCTATGGGATGATTTGAAGCAGGCTGTCCATGCTCAGCAGCCATCAAAATGAACTGGAGAGAATTTGTATGGAAGAATGGTCAGCAATACCTCCATCCAGAATCCAGACACTCATCAAAGGCTACAGGAGGCATCGAGAGACTGTTAGATTTGCAAAAGGAGGCTCCACTAAGTATTGATGTCATATCTCTGTTGGGGTGCCCACATTTATGCACCTGTCTAATTTTGTTATGATGCATATTGCATATTTTCTGTTAATCCAATAAACTTCATGTCACTGCTGAAATCCTACTGTTTCTATAAGGCATGTCGTATATGAAAAGGAAGTTGCTACTTTGAAAGCTCAGCCAATGAGAAACAAAAATCCAAAGAATTAAGAGGGGTTCCCAAAGTTTTTCATATGACCGAACATACGGTATGACTGCAAAAATGTGCAATAAAGAACAAATTTTAAAGCAAAAAAAAAAAAATGTAGCTGTAATTTGGCACGGTATAGCTAGTTACATCAGAATTGTGTTTTAAGTGGATGTTTTTTATTGTATGTTGGGTTTGTAGCCTTTAATCAAGCTATTCATCTGTTTTTGTAACATGCTTATTGGAATTTACCCAGTTTAATAATCAGTATTTAACAGTGAATTTAATTGTCAATAATCTGCAGGAAAATTATCCCTTTATGCGATGTTGTAATCGGCAGTGCGGTATAACTACATAAGCTGTACAGTATTACAAATATGACCACACAGCCAACTACACTAAAAAGTCTAGCTGGCTGTTGAACTTTTGACTGAGTTCATCATCACTGATCTCCATCAACATCAAAAGCAATTAATTTCTTGTATAGCCCTAAATTACACATGGAAAGCAGAAATGGGCTTTAGCAGAGACCCTGCTATTTGACAGAGGGCCAGACAAGAAAAACAACTTCCATAAGAACTTTGTAGGAAAAAGAAAATGGAAGGAAACTTGGGAAGACAATTCAGAAAGAGAGAGAGGCCCCCCCCCCCCCCCGCCCCCCTTCAGGTAGGCTGGGCATGCAACGGGTGCCAAAAAGTGGAGTAAATACAACACACTGAACACAAAACAAGTATTCCTCTTCAGATGGCCAATCTATCATAGCCACCTTAGCAATACAACACAGCAGTAGAGCCTACCAGAGAAAAATGCAAGAATAGATTATTAGATTATTCCACTCACTAAATATAGAACTAGCACAACAGAACTCCAGTGTTGCTTCTAAGGCTTCTGCCTTTGCTACTGCAGCCATTTTGTTTAAGTTCAGTACATCCAGTGAAGCTTCCAAAAGGGCTCTCTCTAGTTCTCATCCTGGGGACAAATAAAGTTCTGTCTATCTATCGATTAGTTATATAGCGCCTTTTCCATATCCATCTATCTCTGTTTTGAATGCCGTGTTATGCGGACAGGCATCCTGGTCAGAATGGAGGCTGGTTTCTGGCCAGGAAGGGAGGCCATAATGGAAGGGCAGGGGGTGTTTGCCTCCGAAAGTCATAATCTAACCCAGTGTTTCCCAACATCGGTCCTGGGGGCACACTGTGGCTGCAGGTTTTTGTTCCAAACAGCTTCTGTTTTCAACTGGACTCCTGGGTTAATTAAGTGATGTGTTATTTCCCAAGATCTGTGTTTTGGGAACAATATAGACATTAGAAGAAAAATTTTGGGAAAAAAAAAAAAAAAAATTATATATGCATTATAAAAAAAATTTTTGTCCGGGAGACAAGACATGATCTTCTTGGAAGACACCTTGACGTCCCGTGAGACAAGAAAGTGAGACAAAAGGGCAGCTGCTGTACAGGCTTTAAAATGATTGATGCGCAGAGCGACACGCACCTTGGCAGCAGCAGCACAAAGCCAGTAGCTGATCTGTCCACTTCTACTTAGCATGCATTTAGCTCCCCCCCACCCCCATTCACAAAACGAGTAGCACGGACGCGAAGTAGCTGTAGCATATCACGCCCCTTTGGGGATTGGGCGAGTGAAGCGAACGAGACGTGATCATCTCAGAGAGACACTTTGACATCACACTAGACTAGACATTAAAACCTTAGGAAGCAAGAACCGTGAGACAGTGACTTTTGCATGTCGCCCTACTTGCAAACAATTTAAAACAAGTTCACGGACATCTAACCTAACAGTTGTTGGAATGCTTTTGGCAGACACACTTCATGTGCTCCCAGCTCTTAAAACAACGACAAGCAGAACACGCAGCTCACCAGCAGATGATCTGACCGCATCTCCTTAGCGTGCGTTCAGCCTGCAACCCCCTTTACAACACGAGCAGTGTTATACGTCCCACAAAAGAGAGAGAGATTTAACCACGCCCGGGGCTGGAAATAAAGGACAAATATTGTTTTTACAAAAGTTTTAAAGTAAAAGTGAAAATAATGCATATGTAACAATTCCCATGAAAATAAACTCTTTAAATTGTATATCTGGTAAACCAAACCCAGGGGTGGGCGAGCGAACTGAGCAGGGGCGGAGCCCCCTAGTGTGTGTGTGTGTGTGTGTGTGTATAAACAAACACTGTATATAAAAAAAAAAATGTACCAAGCAGTTATATAGGAATAATTTTTTTAACAATATTTTCATCTTGATTTTCATTCTACTTTTCTAGGTAATCCAATTGTTTAATTAATCCATTATTTACTAATTAGTGGGTCTGACGCTAAAGTAGATACAGCTTTTGATTATTCTGTGTTGTTTCCCTGCATGTCTGCTCTGCTAATTTTTAATTGTCATTAATAAGATACAACGAAGGGGAAAAACTGCACAAAGAAAGGGCAAAATACAACAAAATCAACAAAGGAGAGTTAAGCATTTCAATCTATGGCAAAAGCAGAAAGGTTTTACGTTTAGCATTTATTTGCTCAGAGGTTGTTGCACTTGCTGCTTCCTGAGCAGCTCTTCTTTTCTCTACCCTAGCAGCCTGCTTCTTCTCTTCTTTCGGTGGCATCTTTGTGTTAAAACTGATTAAGTCTGTGTTTGTGTTGCAATTACTTGGTATGTTTTCTTTAACTTTTTACTTAAGTTGGCACTTAAGTCTTCAATCTGCCTCAATAATGATTTAAGATATGAAGAGGTAGAGGAAGTGATGGCGAAGGTGGTAGGGATGAGAATGGCGCCCGTACGCATGCGCCGCACGGCTGCCATGCTGGCCGCTGCCGAGAGTTGATTCTACAATAAAATAAAATAAAAAATAAAAAGAGAGGAAAAACCTTGGAGGTCAATCATCACCCCGAAAGCGGACAGTACACGTCATGTAGTATTTGTACGTCAAATGTCATGTCAATAGGTGAAATGGTTTGCGAGCTATAGGAGATTTAAAATCCTGAACAGACAAACTGAGTCACGGTAGCGTATTATAGAAGAAGATATTAATTACTAAAAACAGAAATGTATTGAGATACAAATTTGTTAAAACACACATAAGCAAAGTAGAAACTGATTAATGTAAATATAAACCAACAATATCTGTCCATTAATTAAATGATGAACTATGTCAGTTGACAACGAAGGAGATGAAAATCTATTTATCAATAGTTTGCTTTTAATGCAGTCATTATACAAATAAATTATAAGTAAGTTGGCAGTATTAAGTGGGGATGAAGTAAATATTAATGCAGTAAGGAATGGATCACCAGAGGGAATCATCAATTCTGACATGAAGTAAATAAGCAGCACATTCTGGCAGGCTGACCGAAGTGTTCCTGAGCAGCGACTGACTTGTGCCAGAGCTGCTCAGTCCTTCTAAAGGTATTCAGGCCATTTGCTAAATGGAACAGGGGCAACTTCTGGTGTGAAGTATAAAATATTAGCCGGTAGGTTTTGGGGTGGGGCCCACAGCTTTGGTGAGTGATCACCCGCCTCTTCTGTCATTAACGGCTCATCCCATAGCCAAGCAACCATTCCAAATAGATCTCAGTTCGAGTACTACATCCACATGTGAGCCGACTAATTTGGATCTAGCTCAGAGAAATCTTCCAAGATGAGGCCCGAGTGTAGTTTGCTAGCTTGGTTGTCTCTTTAAGACTCTGCTGCCATTATAATAATCCACTTCTTGGGTCCCAGTATGGTATTGATGCTCTTATTTGGGTCCTCACATTAAATGGCTGAAGAACCCCTGCTGTACGCAAACACATTTAGACTGCTCACACACACACACACAATGTCTCTACAGAATAAAATCCAACAAATCCAGCCTTCAAAGCCACTCCTATAACAAGACACTTGACTATTTGTCTGCTTTAAAACAGCTCTTCTCAAGTTCGGTCCTGGTGGCCCACTATGGCTGCAAGTTTTTCTTCCAATCAGGTTTATAATCAGCAAGTCATTTTAACTTTAACTCATCTTATTGCTAAAATTAGCTGGCCCTTCTTCCATCCTCTCTTATTCTTCACTATAAATAATCACAGTACTGTCAGATTTATAAGAAATTTTAAAATATTTGTATTTTTGCCATCACTTTAAATGCTTAACCCTCTTTGCTTGTTTCCCTATTAATGTGCCTTTTTCTTGTGAAATTTGCTCCCTTAGCTTCCTCCCCTGGTCCAAAGACATGCAGGTTAGCTGAACTGGTGACATGAAATTAGCCTCTGTCTGTGTGTGTAGAGTTTACATGTTCTCCCAATGTCTGTGTGGGTCTCCTCTGGGTGCTCCAGTTACCCCCCACAGTCAAAAGACCTGCAGGTTTAGTGATACTAAACTGGCCAAAGTGGATGGTTGGGTTGTGTGTGTGTGTGTGCCTGTGTGTGTGTCTGTTCACCGTGCAATGGGCTGGCATCCTGTCTGGGGTTTGCTCCTGCCTTGCACCATGTGCTAGCTGAGATGGCTTCCAGCCCCTACCCCACAACCCTGAACTGGATTAAGTAGGTGAGAAGAAGACACAACATGACTTGACATCTTTAATTACACCCCAATACAATGGCAGTTAACAAGAAATGGAGTAGACCTGGGGCAAACTTCAATGAATACTGAAAGAATGCAGTTACTTACAGTGCCAGGCCCACTAAATGAGGTCAATCATAAATTAAAGGTGAAATAACTAGGACATCTGGAAAGGGGGAAATTAAATCATGCTGATGATGATTTTAGTATATTAGAACAATCTAGACAGGAACAAGCCATTTAAGCCCAACAAAGCTTACCGGTCTTATCCAATAAATTTCTCCAAAATATCATCAAGTCAAGTTTTGAGTTTTCCTTCACTAAACTAAAGCACAAACACCATTCCAGGGGCTTCATTTGTAAAACTTTGCATAGATTAGAACATGAAAATATGCGCATTGCAAAAAAAACAAAAAAAAACAGGAAAATGCTGACACCAAAAAATCAGTTTAAGACATGGGGTATGCACATTTCTATGCAATGTATTATTAATATATCACAATCATCCCGGAAATATGAATACATGAGCACTCCTCAAATGCCGCCCTGAAACCTCCATATATGGGGCATGCTAATCAACCTCATACATATGCAATTACAATGTAGAACAAGGGTGTTGAGCTCCAGTCTTGGAGGGCCGCACTGGCTGCAGGTTTTCATTCTAACCATCTTCTTAATAATTTGACCAGTTTTTGCTGCTAATTAACTTCTTTTGCCTTAGTTGTCTCAGACCCCTTAGTTCACGGGTGTCGAACTCCAGGCCTGGAGGGCCACAGCCGCTACAGGTTTTCATTCTAACCCTTTCCCTAATCTGTGACCTGTTTTCACTGCTAATTCACATTTTAATAGCCCTGTTAGAAGGATTCAGTCCTCTGAATTGATTTGCTTCCTCATTAAAATGCAGCCAAACAGAAATGAGATGTGAAACGAGACAACAGATGACCAGCTAAACTGGGGCTTCAAACTCCAACCAGTTTCTTAATGAGAAGCCAATTCTTGCTGTTAATTAAACTCGTTATTTAATTCCACGGCTTGTTGTTGCTCTCATTCTGCCACAGCTGACATTTCCAAAACTGTTGATTTTCTATTTTTCATAAGAACATCGTCAAAGTGTTTTGGCGAGTTGAGAGATCAAACGTACCGAGACCTTCACCTTTCGTTATTTTCTGATATTGTGCGATATGGTGGCTTGTTTTGTGTCTCATTATTGTATGACTGCTAATTAAGGAATAAGAAACAACTAAAGGGCCTGAGTCAAGTTAATTAAAAGAAGTAATTAGCTGCAAAAACTGGTCACTAATTAAGAAGATGCTTAGAATGAAAACCTGCAGCCTTAGTTCTGCCTTAGTTGTTTCTTCTTCATCTCATTGATGTTTGGCTGTCATGTCATGAAGAAGAGAATCAATTCAGAGGCCTGAATCCTTCAAAACAGAGATAGTAAAGTTAAAGGAATTGAAGTTAATTTGCAGGGAAACCTAGTCACAGATTAGCAAAAGGGTTAGAATGAAAACCTGCAGCCATCCTGGTGTAGAGCTTCACTGGTTAGTAGGGCTGCCTATACGTGCCCAAACCATTTCTTGTGAAGAAAAAAAACTTTGACTTTAAAAATACCGAACACACCCTTTAAGAATTGTGAATGTTGTTTCCAGAACAATAAATCCAAACTGTTTTGAAGCTCGGGTTGTTTAAAACAGGTGCACTTACCTAATTAAAACGGAATGTCCGTCTGTGTGTTTAAGTATCATTCTCGGTTTTTACGTTCGCAAGAGTCTTCCGCTTCCAGCCATCACAAATGTGACGGCATTACAGGTTTTTTTTCGGAAACTCTCTCTTAAATTCTTCGATAAATGCGCACAAACGCGTAATCATCCTAACGTTTTGTTTTCTTCATTTTTTTTTCCAATTCTTCTCACTCATCTTAATGGATTGAGCGCAACGCGTGAGTTAAGCACGCCGTCGCCGAACTAGGCGCCTACATAACGCACATGCGCAAATCCCAGCGCGCCATAAGTACAGAATATCTGATTGGTCTGTTATTGCCGGTTTTTGAATAGAGACGATTTGATTGGTGATTTTTAATACGCTGCAGGATGTACGCGCCAAAGTGATCTTTCTACAAAGAACACAGTCGATTAACTTGGATGTGTTGTCCTGTGTAAAATATAAATAAATGGGGATTAAAAATAAATAAATAAATAATACATCGGGACAAGAAATACGGTATGTCTGGTAAGTCATAATTTGTAAATAGCCGCGGAGTGGGAAATGCCTGGTAGTTGCACATGAAAGGTGCTCTTTCTACAACGAACGGGTGAATTGAGTCGTGTGGAAAATTAGAGACAAAAGATGATTAAAAAATCTGTACAAGAAAAACGGGACGTGTGGTAAACCCAGTTTGTAAATAGTTGCAGAGTGGGAGATACCCGGCAGTCACTGATTAAAGACCCGTCACCGCCTTTGGCCGTTTGTCTTCTAAAGTGGCGGCTTCTAGTGCTCTGCGCCGCGCTCGCTCGCTCTCCGTGTCTCTCATGTTTACAGCTCATTTACTTAACACATTAGGCCGCGGCTCTGATACACTGCAGATGTCACCCCGCTGGATCCAATGGGAATTTAAGTGCTCGCCATGTCATGTGTTATAAACAAACGGATCACTTCAGCACGATTTCCTCCTCCAGCGGCAGTGCGGGGGGGAATGAAGGGGGAGCAGGGAGAGAGAGAGACGGAATTCCCATGGACGCCTTCGACCAGCCGTGAACTATCAAAAGTCAGGGTCAAGACTGCGGGCCGGAAAAAATAAGTTAAAAAAAATGATGAAGTAGAATGGCCACTTGAGTTGGGCGGTAGAAAACGAGCAGCCATCGATGAGCCTTCTTCATCTGTTGGCGGACGGCCTCATATTCCGCCTTCACTCACTACCGCGCCTCCTTAGTCAACATGAGTTCATGATAATAATGTAAAAAAAAAAGTAAATGCGACCCTGGCGTGTACACCAAAATAAACGCATGTGCTTCACAGATCACTCCAAGAAAACAGCTGCTGAACTTGGGGGTTTCCAGGGGGGAGTTTTGCATGCAAACGGCTCATTAAAATGGTGCCAAGGCGCAATGCGCCGTAACTAATTGTGCATTAAGCACGACGGATGAGGGATTAAAATGCCTTAACAGCAGGTTCAAAGTTCGGCCGCTGTTGAACTTTCACCAGACTCCAACTAAATGCCACATTCTTCACAGGACGAGAGGATTAATTGTAAAGAAGAGTACTGCTAATGCCCCACTGGCATTGCCCCCACCCTGATTTTTGTTGTTTTTTTTGAGAGATGAAAGTAAAGCTCGTCTGTGCCCACCATTACCTCTTGGTGCCCATCTACTAGAAACTTTTTATTAACTGGTTTTAATGTATGTAGCGAGAGTTGGGAGCAGGTTGAGGAGACCCTGGAGAGGTGGAGATCTGCTATAGAGAGGAGAGGAATGAAGGTCAGTAGGACCACCAAGACAGAATACATGTGAGTGATGAGGATGAAGGGAGTAGAGTTGGTGAAGGTAGAGGAGTTTAAATACTTGGTGTCAACAGTACAGAGTAACGGGGATTGTGGAAGAGAAGGTGGAGAAGAGAGTGCAGGTAGGGTGGAGTGGCTGGAAAGGAGTGACAGATGGGTATCAGCAAGAGTGACAGGGAAGGTCTACAGGACAGTAGTGAGACCAGCTATGTTATATGGGCTGGAGACGGTGGCACTGACCAGACAGCAGGAGACAGAGCTGGAGGTGGCAGAGTTAAAGATGGTAAGATTTGTATTGGGTGTGACAAGGATGGATAGGATTAGAAATGAGGGCATTAGAGAGCTGCAGTGAGCTGGCACCATGCCCGGGGTTTGTTTCCTGCCTTGCGCCCTGTGTTGGCTGGGATTGGCTCCAGCAGACCCCGTGACCCTGTAGTTAGGATATAGCAGGTTGGATAATGGATGGATGGATGGACATTAGAGGGTCAGCTCAGGTTGGACGGCTTGGAGACAAAACTAGAGAGGTGAGACTGTGTTGGTTTGGACATGTTCAGTGGAGAGATGCTGAATATATTGGGAGAAGAATGTTAAGGATAGAGCTGCCAGGGAAGAGGAAAAGAATAAGGCCTAAGAGAAGGTTTATGGATGTGGGGAGAGAGGACATGAAGGTGATGGGTTTGTCGGAGCAAGATGACGAGTACAGGAAGAGATGGAAACAAGATGATCTGCTGTGGCGACCCCTAACGGGAGCAGCCAAAAGAAGAAGTGTCTTTTGATAAGAAGTCCATGAGAAGCAGGAGATGACAATCCAGTAGACACGTTGTTGCCCATCCTGACCCACAGATGCTCTGCTGGCTTTACTCACAAGAACAGGTGTTTCAGATACACTAAATTAGGCTGCTTGTTGTTGGATAATGAACTCATTTTAAAACGGGTATTAAAGTGTCTGGTGATAATAACAAGCAAAAGAAGATTAAGAGGAGACCTTGAAGTGTTTAAAATTATGAAGGGAATTAGTGCAGTGGATTGAGACGGTGACTTTAAAATGAGTTCATCAAGAACACGGGGACACAGTTGGAAACTTGTTAAAGGGAAATTTCACACAAACATTAGGAAGTTTTTCTTTACACAGATGTTGTAATGTGAAATTTTGCATATAACTTGATAAATGTTTTGTACGTCTTTATTTGTAATTTAAGCAAAGCAATGTAATTTAGTGTTACTTTGGTGAGAGGCATTTGTGTTTGCCCCCCCCGGTACGACTGAGTCTCTTTGTAATTTTACGACAGGATTTGGGAGATGTGTCTTTAACCTGTTTGGCGAGTGTTTTTTTGCTAAAGTCTTTCTCTCGTCCCCCACACTAAGCCAGGTTAGCTTAACATATGGTCTTTGGCAGGTGTTAAGATGTACTATTTCCCCCCCCATTGGTCTGAGATATGGCTGTTTGGAATTGGTTTGTCTCAGAGGCCTTTAAGTACCATGATGTCCTATTGGCTGTAGGGGTTGAACAGAAAACCCATAAATTTGCTTGCTCAACCCCATTCTCTCTCTATTGTTAACAACTGATGAAGACCATCACACCATGAACTGACGAGAACAGCACAATGAAGAGCACAGCTCCGCAGACATATTGAACAGGCTTGAGGCCTGTTCTGAAGAAAGCTGAGCACCAATGATGCCTTAACTAGAGACGTTTTAAGTAACTACAAGTCTGTGTGCCACCCGAATTACACATCACCATTTATCAGGGTGTATGGTTGCCGATATTCAAATGTACTTTGCATTTTGTTATTATTTATGAATATTATCAGTAATACATTATTTTATGTGTAACTTAATTCCTGCTTGTCTTTTTACTACATCTAATTGCCTGAGGTTATAGATATAGAAGGGAAGGTGGGGATAAGTTATATACAATAATATCTTATAAACAGTGGTAAATCTGTGAGATTAGGCATTCTAAGGCTACATATTAATAATACAATAGGGGAAAGTAGAGCAATATATATTATTCTACCAAGATAAAACACCAGAGAGCCACAGACACTTGGAATAAGTAACCAAGTAGTGTGGTAGACCAGTAAGACTTTAGGGACTTTCAAAACTCGACTTGATGTTTTTTAAGAAGAATTAAGTGGACAGGACTGGCGAGCTTTTTTGGGCTGAATGGCCCGTTCTCTTCTCGATTGTTCTAATAACAAATAACAGACTAGCACAGGCAACTGAGATGCCCCACACAACCAATTAAAGACCACACAGCTTTCTCAGCCTCTTTGCCAATTTCCTTCTGATTTCAGAAACGGCAAAAGAGAGAGCAGATCATTGGGAAAACCAGGAGGAACACTGTGTGCCCAGTGAAAGACACTGTATGAAAGGCTGGCACATGAAGAGTCTGAAATCGTGTTCAGTCAGAAAGAAAGGTTCTGTATAAAACACACTGACTGGCTGCTTTGAAATGTGCTTTGTGATTATTTCCTTAATGAAACGGCACTGTATAACAAGATACGAGCTGGAGAGCACCTAGTAACGTGGCTCAATCTGAAAGGTGCTATAAAAAAGTTGTGTATACGGAAGATGGAAAATAGTGGTCAGTTGACACGATGCATTGAAAAGTGCTTTGTCAGAGTTCCTTGTGGGAAAGGCACTATATAAGACAAATTGATTTATTAATAGTTACTCAGCCTAGGTACTACATAAAAGGCTGGTAACCCACAGGGTATTAAATAGTCAAGTCAAGTTGGGGAGCAGGCACTGGTATGGCGCATTGTCACACCCACCACACGATGAAACAGCTCGGGATCCTGGTTGGCAACCCAAAGGGCAGACACGTGGTCCAGTCCCACCCTCCGGAAATGACCCTTTATCTGCTGCAGCCATGTGTTATGTTGGCGACCCCTTGGGCTGGTCCAGCCACTCGGTCCTCAACAGTGGGGATCACCCTCTGCTATCTGAGAATGTGGCAGTAGGCAGAGCAGGGTGGGAATAGAAGTGGGATACAACATCTGATTTTAGAGTCCTGGTTTTAAAATACAATTTATTTTTTGTATAGCCTAAAATCACACAAGAAGTGTCGCAATGGGTTTTCACAGGCCCTGCCTCTTGACAGCCCCCCAGCCTTGACTCTCTAAGAAGACAAGGAAAAAAATGGAAGAAACCTCAGGAAAGGAAGTTCAAAGAGAGAGCCATTGTCAGGTAGGTTTTTGACCTTCTGTCTGTTTTTAATGGTACTGATTCAGGATTTCTTGCCACCTTTTTTGTTGTTCTTTTGTAATATTAAATCTTTAAATATTAAAAGAACTTTGCTTTGGTTAAGGGCCTCGCTCAAGGGACCCAACAAAGTGGAGTTACTTTTGGCGGCTGTTTAAGAATATATCTTATGCTTATAGTATTTGGACTGTATTGTCAATAGACCGCTCTATTTTAATCCTTATACGCCGCTGCTGGGGGGCTTGTTTTGTTTTGGACGTGCTCTGTCTGTAGGTATGTCAGAGGACTGGGCCTCACGTGGGGAGGAAAAATGGGGGGAGAGAAAGAGAGCAAGCTATCTCTAATCTATCCTTTTAAATCTTAAATAATTACAAGTGCCAATGTAACAATTGGCTTCATGGCCGTAACTCCAGAAAAATTTGGAAATTAAGGACACAACTGTCTTATCTTAAATCAAGACTAAAAAATGAGAACAAAAGCTCAGAAGCAAGGTCTCCATGACCAAACGAAAAACTTTTGTGAGCTGGAATGTTAAAGGTCTCAATCACGCATTAAAGAGAAGTTCTCTACTACAGTGGAACCTCGGGTCACGACTGTAATTCATTCCAAAACTCTGGTTGTAACCCGATTTGGTTGTGACCCGAAGTAATTTCCCCCATAGGATTGTATGTAAATACAGTTAATCCATTCCAGACCGTACGAACTGTATGTAAATATATTTTCTTTAAAGATTGTTAAGCACAAAAATAGTTAATTATACCATAGAATGCACAGTGTAATAGTAAACTAAATGTAAAAACATTGAATAACACTGAGACAAACACTCAGGCTCCCTGCTAAGCTGCACGCGAGCCTGCGCTCACTCGCTCACTCTCTCGCTTTCTTTCTCTCTCACGCTCTCTCTCTCTCTCACACTCGCTCACTCACGCTCTCTCGCTCACTTTCTCTCTCTCTCTTTCTCATACTCACTCACGCTCTCTCGCTCTCTCTCTCATGCTCACTCACTCACGCTCTCTCTCGCACTCTCTCTCTCGCTCACTCGTTCTCTCTCTCTCTCACTCGCTGTCTCTCTCATGCTCGCTCGCTCTCTCACTTTCTCTCTCGCTCTCTCTCTCATGCTCGCTCACTCACTCGCTCTCTCTCTCTGTCTCTTTCCTGCACTGGCTTTCTCCTCCTGTTTCCTGCCCTCTCCTGCAGCCTCCCATTCTTTCTTGTTCTCTTCTTTTTCCCTTTTGCCGACTCGCGCTTCTATTTATGAAGAGGACCTGGTAGTCGTGGCAATCAGCAGCTCCTGGGAACAATTACCGATGCGGACCGCTTCTCACCTGTGCACTTAGGTGAGAAACGCCCACATCACGAACTCCTCGGGAACCGCTTCGGCCAAACACCACCACGCCCCCTCGCTAAGCCGCGAGTGCGGTGATTATTTATTAAAACTGGCCTTTTTGACGGGAGCTGTGGACCCGCTGTACCACAGGAGGAATCTGGGTTGAGAGGAGGTTACAGTTTTGAGGGAGAGTCCCTCTGCGTGATGCACAGAGAACAATGTACAGTGCAGGGAGACAGAACACGTGCGGAAATCATCGGTGTGTACAAATCGGAAGGGAGACTGGCTTGTTCGTCACTCGAGTGTGTGGTCGTGAACAGATGCAAAAGTGTGGTCGTAACCCGATTTGTACGTGGTTCAAGATGTTTGTGAACCAAGGTTCTACTGTATTTGAAATTGGACAAAATCAAATTCTCTCTTGGAGGATCTGTACCAAAGTTTTTCAAAATAAAGAATAAGTATCTAAATTGAGGAAGCAGATTCTCTCCCCTCTTTCTTATTCTATTTATTTTTATTCATTTATTATTTTATCTAAAGGGTAGCGCACGAAAAACCAAACCGTCTCCAGCTTGCTCGAGCTTATTATACAGGCGGGTGTCGTCACGATCGCGGAGCCTCGGCAGCCCCAACTGTGCATTAGTAAGGAAGCTGTGAACCAGCGGGTACAGACGTGCGTGAAAGAGATCCAGAAGATTCTCTGCAACGTAGGACTGGAATATTTCATGAGTTGACGGAACGTGGTTCCATCTATCAGGACATGTACATTCGCAGAACACCAGATACTGGTCAGTAGACAATCCCCATGGAATTCATGAAAAGCCCCTTCACGATGAAAAAATTGGGTGTCTGGTGTGCGGTATCTGCTACACATATCGTGGGTCCCATATTTTTTGAGACGCCAGTCAACACTGCCGTGTAATATGGAAATCTTCGAGGAATTTTGCACACAATTGACCCCCGAAGATCGCGAGTACGCCGTCTTTCAACAGGATGGAGCGACATGTCACACTTCTCGTGAATCACTTTCTCAAATTCACAACGTCTTCACAGAGGAACGAGCTGTCAGCAAAGGTTTGTGGCCACCAAGATCACCGGACCTATCCACTTACGACTTGTACCTGTGGGGCAATCTGAAGGGAAAAAGTGTATGTCAGTAATCCAAAGACATTAGAGGAACTGAAGGACAATATTCAGAGTGAAATTGGAAACATGGAAGCGGCTGAGCTGCGTCGCGTCTATGACAATATGGTGCGGCGTGCAGAAAAGTGTATTGACGTACAAAGAAATCATTTCCAGCACCTCCTCTAACCAGTAAAGACAGATTTTTGTATTGCATATCTTTCATTTCATGTACGGGCTAAAAAACGTATGTCGACACTGGAGTCAGAGATGGTTCGGTTTTTCGTGCGCCACCCTGTATTAACTTATTTTTTTTTACTAGTTTAGAGTTTTATTCTGCTGTCCTTGCTCTCTTTCTCATAGGTGGGGGTTGATTTGTTATTGTTAAACTTGACTTGCTTGTATGAAATGTTATTTATTTTTTTGATTATTAAAATCAAATAACATATCAATAAAATGCAAAAAAAAAAAAAAAGGAGTCAAGTCTTCGTCTCAGG
This sequence comes from Polypterus bichir lapradei, assembly GCA_026402145.1. Lineage (NCBI taxonomy): Eukaryota > Metazoa > Chordata > Cladistia > Polypteriformes > Polypteridae > Polypterus > Polypterus bichir. Next base: position 6,333,311 of record JANRMT010062814.1, read on the forward strand.
TCACTGGATAGCGTCCAATAGCTCTTTGGTTGCGAGACATTAAACAGTGCTTACCTAGAAAGGAAGGTGCACAATAAAACATGCTGACTTACTGTTTTGTAATGTGCCCTGTCATCAATCCTTTGGGAACGGCTCTTTAATTATTAATTATCCAGACTGACTTACAACATGGCGGCACGGTGGTGCAGTGGGTAGCGCTGCCGCCTCGTAGTTAGGTGACATGGGTTCGCTTTCCGGGTCCTCCCTGCGTGGAGTTTGCATGTTCTCCCCGTGTCTGCGTGGGTTTTCTCCCACAGTCCAAAGACATAGGTGCATTGGCAATCCTAAATTGTCCCTGGTGTGTGGGTGTGTGTGTGTGTGAGTGTGCCCTGCGGTGGGCTGGCACCCTGCCTTGTTCCTGTGTTGGCTGGGATTGGCTTCAGTTGATCCCCATGACCCTGTAGTTAGGATATAGCGGGTTGGATAATGGATGGATGGACTTATATTTGAGAGATACAATTGGTTACATGGGCGGCATGGTGGCGCAGTGGTAATGCTGCTGCCTCGCAGTAAGGAGACCTGGGTTTGCTTCCCGGGTCCTCCCTGCGTGGAGTTTGTTCTCCCCGTGTCTGCGTGGGTTTCCTCCCACAGTACAAAGACATGCAGGTTAGGTGCTTTGGTGATCCTAAATTGTCCCTAGTGTGTGCTTGGTGTATGGGTGGGCCCTGCGGTGGGCTGGCACCCTGCCCAGGGATTTGTTCCTGTCTTGCGCCCTGTGCTGGCTGGGATTGGCTCCAGTAGACCCCCATGACCCTGTAGTTAGGATATAGCGGGTTGGATAATGGATGGATGGATGGACTTACAACATTTGAGAGATACAATTGGTTACATCGGTGGCACAGTGGTAGCGCTGCTGCCTCGCAGTTAGGAGGCCTGGGTTCGCTTCCCGGGTCCTCCCTGCGTGGAGTTTGCATGTTCTCCCCGTGTCTGCGTGGGTTTCCTCCCACAGTCCAAAGACATGCAGGTGAGGTGCATTGGCGATCCTAAATTGTCCCTGGTGTGTGTGTGTGCCCTGCGGTGGGCTGGCACCCTGCCCAGGGATTTGTTCCTGCCTTGCGCCCTGTGTTGGCTGGGATTGGTTCCAGTAGACCCCCATAACCCTGTAGTTAGGATATAGCGGGTTGGATAATGGATGGATGGACTTACAACATTTGAGAGATACAGTTGGTTACATGGGTGGCACGGTGGCACAGTGGTAGCGCTGCTGCCTCACAGTTAGGAGACCCGGGTTCACTTCCTGGGTCCTCCCTGCGTGGAGTTTGCATGTTCTCCCCGTGTCTGCGTGGATTTCCTCCCACAGTCCAAAGACATGCAGGTCAGGTGCATTGGTGATCCTAAATTGTCCCTAGTGTGTGCTTAGTTTGTGGGCCCTGCGGTGCGCTGGCATCCTGCCCAGGGATTTGTTCCTGCCTTGCGCCCTGTGCTGGCTGGGATTGGCTCCAGCAGACCCCCGTGACCCTGTGTTAGGATATAGTGGGTTAGACACTGACTGAATTGGTTACATTGATTTCTTGATTTCTTTATTTCCAGTTGGAGCACAGGCAGGTGAAGTGACTTCCTCGCAGTCACACAAGTGTCAGTAACAGGATCTGAATCCACGTCAGAGTCACTGTGCCCACAGATTGCACACCTAATTACACGGCCCACTCTGAAAGGCGCTATATAAAAGACTGATACATAGAAAAGCTATAAAAAGGACATAGCAGCATTAGAAAAGGTCCAGAGAAGAGCGACGAGGCTGATTCAGGGCTACAGGGGATGAGTTTTGAGGAAAGATTACAAGAGATAAGCCTTTACTGAGATTAAGAGGAGACCTGAGTGAAGTGTTTAAAATGATGAAGGGCGTCAGTCCAGTGGATCGAGACGGTGACTTTAAAATGAGGTCATCAAGAAAGAGTTGGAAACTTATGAAGGGTAAATTTCACACAAACTTTAGGAAGTGTTTCTTTACACAAAGAATGATAGACACTTGGAGTAAGCGACCAAGTAGTGTGGTGGACAGTAAGACTTAATGGACTTTCAGAACTCGACTTAATGTTATTTTAGAAGAAATAAGTGGATAGGACTGGCGAGCTTTGTTGGGCTGAATGGCAGTTCTCGTCTCGGGTGTTCTAATAAAGGGTTTGAAGTAGTGCTCACTCAGAGTGAAAGGTGCTATATAAAACACAGTGACTGAGTACTTTGAAATATGTGCATTATGATAATTACTTATTTGTAAAGGCACTACACAACAAAATTGATTCAAAAGACACCTAGTCACATGGCTGCATCTGAAAGGCGCTATATAAAACACCACCCACAGTGAAGGAGTTCTCCCATTTTATTAACTGAGTTTTTCACATGAGAACAGGAACCTTATTTATCATTGACAAGGTCTGGATTAGAATTGCCACCCCTTTTACCTTACAGAAAACCTGGCACTAGTTGTCAGTGCCCGAGTAGCAGGAGATGAAAATCCAGGAGGGACTCGTGACCCACGGATGCCCCACAAGAGCAGGTATTTGGGATATTTTTGTAGTGATTACAGAAACGACAGTGTGAATCATTCATTGACAGCTTATATGTCAGGCTATGACCCAATCAACATACCCTGGCACACCTCGAAGGAGCATTTATCTGTGCCCACCTGTGCTTGCTGTTGCCCCTATAGGCTTTTTTTGTAAAGCTCATTTGTGTTTACCTACAAAGTAAATATTTTTTTGGGGTGGAATCTCTCCAGAACTCCCTGCCTGGGCTAATATAGAATAAACAATAAAAAACATACCTCGAAAAAGCTAATCTGTGCCCACCATTACCCACCGATGCCCATATACTGTAGGTCTTGGAGGTAATGCTGTTTATTAAGTGTTTTAGAGATGACAACAAAAAGCAAATCATTGAGAGCCAGGATAACAACTAGTCAAAATACACTGGCATATCTCAAGTATATAATTTGCCAATCTTTGCCTACTATTTACCCATCTGGGCTGACTTCCAAGAAACTGTTTTGGCTCATTTACTAACTGCTGTCAGAAATAACAAAAGCAAAGAATATTTCAAATCAGGATATGAACCAATTAACCTAAACTAAGGAAAATTTAAGAGAAGCTCATCTCTGCCCATAGTACCCACCGATGCCCATCTGATGGGTATTTTTCACCATTTCTGTATTGAGTTTGGAGCTGGCCATATAATGTAGATATTTGAAGAAAAAAAAGCAACAAAAAAAAATAATAATTAACCCATACTGGCACACCACTACAAGTAAAGTTCACCTGTGCCCACTGTTACCTCTTGGTGCCCATATGGATTTACCTACTAAAATATTTTATTTTGTTATTAAATAATTACCCACTTTTAGAGATTACAACAGAAAAGAATATTTCAGACCAGGATAAGAACTAATCAACTGACACTTGGGCACCTTAAATGAAGCTCATCTGGTGCCCACAAATACCTGCGGTGCCCATATGGGCTTACCTGCTAGAAATACTTTATTGTCTAATAAATTAGACAGATTACAACAGAAATGACATTATTTCAGACCAACATAAGAACTAATCAACCTACACTAGGACAGCTTCAGGGGCTCTAGTCTGTGCCCACCCTTACCCCCACAGTGCCCACATTTGGTTAGCTAATTTTTTAACTGGTTTTAGAAATAATAACAGATGCAAAATCATTTTGGACCCAGATAAGAGTTAATCAACCTACACCAAAGCACCTTAAGTGAAGCCCTTTCTGCCCAGCATTACCCTCCAGTGCCCCCTGAGTTTTACTCATAAACAAGAATGAATGTTTTTCATATTTTGAAGTGCTTTCTGAAGTGACAGCTTAGCATAGACCATTGGCAAATCCAGGATAAATACTAATGAGGCTACAGCGACACGCCTCAAGTACAATTCACGCGTGCCCTCTGTTACCCATTGGTGCCCACATGGGCTAACTTAAAAAAACCTGTTTTGGGCTAACGTATGAACTGTTTTTAGAAATCATAATAGAAACTAATTTATTTAGGTTCATCTGTGCCCACCATTATCCACTGATGCCAGTCTGATTGTTCTCATGAACAAGCGTCAGTTCTTTATCCTTTCTTTAGTCATTTTTGATCTGACATCATAATAGAGATCAACAAAAAGAGGGAAAAAACAAGTAATCAACCTACCCTGGCACATCTCTGCAAGGAAAGCCCATTGTTGCCCATCATTACACATTGGTGCCAGCATGAGCTTACCTACAAGAAACTTTTATGAACAAATTTATTAGCTGCTTGTAGAGATTAAAACATAAATTAATTTGGAGCAGAATAAGAACTCATCAGCTTACACCAGGGCACCTTACTGACACCCACCTGAGTCCACCATTACCCCCCTGGTGCCCATATGAGCTTACATAGTACTTTTTTTTCACTAATGTATTAACAGTTTATAAAAATTATCAGAAAAGCCAAGCAAAATTACACCTTTTATTGGCTAACTAAAGAGATTACAATATGCCAGCTTTAGAGGCAACTCGGGCCCCTTCTTCAGGCGAGATGTCATACAGAAACTGGAGTACCCTGGGTTTATATACACACACTAGGACAAGAAACAGTGTGTGTCTATAAACATAGGGCACTCCAGTTTCTGTATTACATCTCGCCTGAAGAAGGGGCCTGAGTTGCCTCGAAAGCTGGCATATTGTAATCTTTTTAGTTAGCCAATAAAAGGGGTCATTTTGCTTGGCGTTTCTCTACATTCATAATGGCTAACACGGTTCAACACCCTAGTACTATAAAAATTATCTCAAATGCAGTTATTTTGGACCAGGCTATTAAGCAATCAGCCTAAACCAATACACCTTAAGTGAAGCCCATCTGTGCCCAGTATTACCCACTACATGCCCACCGGGTATTTCTCATATGTAAGAATGGATCTCTTTCATCATTCCTTTAGTGTTTTTGAAGTGACAGTATAATGCAGACCCCTGACAGATCCACCATGAACACTACTCAGCCTACATCAATGCACCCAAAGTAAAGCTGATTTGTGCCCACTGTCACCCACCTATGCCCATCTAGGCCAACCCACAAGACACTGTTTCTGGCTAATTTATTAACGAGTTTTAGAAATGCCATTTTAATTTGGAAATAAAATCACTGGGAACCAGGATAAGAAATTCAGGAAAAGAGTGTGACAGATCTCAAGTAAAGCTCCTCTGTGCCAGTCACTACCCGTTGATGCCATCTGGGATTATCTACAAAACAAAAGGGTTTCCTTATTTTTTGGTTGAGGTGTTAACTGCTGTTAGAAAAGACAGTAGATGTGTAACTGATAGAAATTAAATAAAAACTAAAAATGGTACACCAACAAACCTCAAGTGCCCACTAGTGCCCTCCTGTGCCCTTTGGATTTTAACTAACAAAAGAAGAATTTTAGGTCAACTTAATAATCAGTTTTAAAAAATTAAAATTCTGAAAAGAATATAATATAAATGAATAAGCCTCTACTAGCCCAGCTCAAGCAGATCTTTTCTGTGCCCACCAGCACCCACAGATGCCCATTTGTATTTTTCAAGGATTTTGATGGCTGACATATTAACCACATTATCAGCCATTCAAATCACATTATTGATAAGATCTGGATGTGAACTAATCGGCTTACCTATACACACAATCTACAGTATGCCCATTATTGCCAACTCATGCCCACCTGGGCCTAACCTTTCTTATACAGCATATTATTATTCTCTTGATATAGATTTTTTTCATTATTAGTATTCATTTTAGAAAGGCTAATCAGAAGAATATTACTGACCCAATCAACTTAGCCTGACACACCTCATGGAACATTTATCTGTGCCAACCTCTGCCCGCTGTGGTCCCTTTAAGCATACCTCTACCAAAATAAAGCCAGTTGCTTGATTTTTTTGTATGATCTCATTTTAGAACTGATAACTTTGTGAGTGTAGGGGGTAATGATGGACTGGCACAGGAACACCTCATGTGCCTGGCGTGACCCATTAATGCCCACACAGTTTTCCAATGAAAAGCTATTGGCTTCTTTGCCGGGATCATTTCTCTGCTTTTCCCTAGTTGTTCAATTTAAATTTATGTGAAGAGCTATGATTATGGGAAAGGCGCTATATAAATAAAAAGTTTTATTATTATCATCATCATCATCATTATCATCATTATCATTATTATTATCATCATTATTATTATCATTATTATCATCATCATTATTTTTACTATTATTAATAATAATTTCCTCTTGGTTTTAAGGAGGCTTACCTATGCCCACTGTTATTTACTAAATGGTCCACTTTCTGAAAGGCACTATATAAAAGGCTGTTACATACAGAGTTTGAAATAGTGTTCAGTCAGAAATAAAAGTGCCACAAAACACACTGATTGCTTTGAAATCTATCTGCTCTGTCATAATTCCTATCAGGAAAGGCGCTATATAACACAGATTCATTTGAAAAACCTCTCATTACATGGCCCAATCTGAAAGGTGCTGTATTAAAGGCTTGTACATAAAGGATTTGAAAATAGGTCAGGTTCAGGTTCAGGTTGGTGGGCACACACTGGTACAGCGCGTTGCCACACCCACCCACCTCATGATGAAACAGTTCGGGATCCCAGTTGGCAAACTCCACCCAGGCAGACACATGGTCCAGTCCCACCCTCCAGAAATGACCCTCTGTTTGCCGCAGTCAGGTGTTATGTGGGCATCCCCTAGACCTGTTCCAGCCACTCGGGTCCTCAACAATGAGGGTCCTGTGAGGTAGATGACCCTCTGGTAATCGCGCCACATGGCCGTAGTGCCGTAACTGACGCTCCCTCACAATGCAGGTCATGTGCCTCATTCAGGACTCCATGAGCAACACAAAGTCAAACCAGCGGTAGCTGAGGATTCTCCGAAGTGACCCACATGAAGGAGTCCAGCCTTTGTCTCCAAGCGTCCATGTCTCGCCATCATATACAAAGCGAAAAATGATCAAAAGCAGAACATCCAACTTACATACACTCCACCACAAAACACATGACGTCCTGATTCTGAGCCTTCTCAGCAGATTCAAATAGCCGGAGAGGGACGGCCCAGGAGTGAGGTGATGTCAGGGTGGCCCCACCCACTAAGTACCATGGAACATAAGTTAACTTAACGAGACAGTTCACAATTAGCTAACTAGAACCACAATCAACAGAGCTGTTGTGAGCCAGGAGTCCCAAAGCACATACACAAAGTCCCTATAAGCTCCGAAATTAGAATCAGAAACTTTCATTGTCATTTCACCAAGTATAACAAAATTTCAGAGCAGCTACTCCTTCAGATGCAAGTCAGCTCAGGTTGGAGGGCACACACTGGTAGAGCACATTGCTGCACCCACCACACAATGAAACAGCTTGGGGTCTCCCTGGCAAACACGTGGTGCAGTCCCACCCTCCAGAATTGACCCTCTATCTGATGCAGCCAGGTGTTACGTGGGTATCCCTTTGGCATGGTCCAACCACTCGGGTCTTCAACAATGAGCCAGATCACCGTCGGGTAATCACGCCACATGGCCGTAGTGCCGTAACAGACGCTCCCTCACAATGCAGGTCATGTGCCTCACTCAGGACTCTGTGAACGACACAACGTCAAACCAACAGATTCTCCAAAAAGACACAGTGCTCGCTTCAAAAGAAAGGCGCTATATAAAACACACCAAATGCTTTGAAATGTCCTTTGTTATAAATCCTATTGAGAAAGGCACTATATAACACACACTGATTCTAAAAGACACGGCCCAGTCTGAAAGATGCCATATTAAAGACTGCTTGATTGCTTTGAAACTTTATAACACAAACCGATGTGAAAGACACTCGCTCACATGGCCCAGTCTGAAAGGCGCTATATGAAACTGCCACAAACAAAACTATTTCTCCCAATCTAGTAACTGATTTTTGACAAAAAAAAAAAACAGAACTTTTATCCCCGACAAGGCCTGGATCAGACCTGTCAGCCATTTACCTCAAAGAAAGCTTTGCACATCAATGTGTGTGCCAGTCATTTGCAGTGATGCCCACCCAGGCTTGCAGATAAAAAGAAACAAGCCTGGCGGTCAACTCTCTTTTGGCCAAGTGGTCTATTGCCAAGACTGGGATAGAAATTGGATCAATCCCCCGCCCCCCCCCCATCCCATCCCAGGTGGTACCCTCTAATACCCACTTGTGCCCATCTAAGGTAAGCCACGCTAAAAGGCTTTTTATTTGCCGTATTTCCTTAATGATTTATGAACTGGCAGAAGAAAGCAAAAATATTACAGCACAACACCTAAAATCTCCCCAGATAAGAAAGTGGTACAAGTGGCAGTGCCCCTAGCCCAGCTGTACCCGCTTGCCACATTCAGGACCTGAGCAGAGCAGCAATGACTGGACAAGAATGAAATATTACCACTAAATCACCTACGCTTGGCACCTGCCCACCTCTGTGTCAGCCAATTCTCACTTACCAATAATTTATTTTTTTCTATTAAAAATTTTACCATATGAATTTCTCTAACCCGATAATAGGTTGGCATCAACTCAGCTCTGCCAGCCTTCACACCTGTCGTTCACCTGTGCCCACCGCCCCGCCCTTCTCTTCCGAGAAAAGCAAACAGCGCCTGTCTGCGCCCTCACTCTTACTGCAACATAAAAACGAGGATCTGCCAGCAGGTACAAGAGTGTCACCACAGTCATCAAGAACACGCAGTGGACGGGTCGTCTGTCACACGGCGGTCACCCCGAGAGAAAGAGAGAGAGAGCGCGCAGCAGGGAGACGCGGAGACGGGGGCGCGCTTACCTGAAGATGGGTCGGTGCAGCAGCTTCCTCTTGATGGTCACACACTCGTCCATTTAATCCGCCGCACTGCTTCGGGACACGGACGGAGCTCCTCTACGTGACTCCTCTTCAGCGCCACAAAGTTAAGCAAAGTTTGCTTAAAGCGCCTGCCCCTTGGTCCCCCACCCCCACCCAACACCCCTCCTATCTGACGAATCGGGGGCTGCTAAGGCCAAGTCGGAGAAGTACTGCCTGGCTAACTAAGTCCCAAAGACAGGCAATGGGAAAGTAGGGCGCTGCAGCTGTGACACTCCTGTCCCGAGCCGAGCGGGCGATCACCCTGCAGACAACGACGAGGAGGAGCGACCGCCCGAGCCAGGTAAACGTTAACAGATCGCGTGGGAGCAAATAAAACGAAAGTCCGGCGCTCGCTTCACTTACGGCCCCGAGTAACACGACAGGAGGCAGCTGCCCCGTGCCAGAACTTCAACAGACTTGCTCAAAGTTAGTTGTGTACACGAGCTAATGATGACGGATGGCTCCTGCCTCTGGGACTGGCCGCACGTCAGGAAGCTGGGAGCCCTCGTGTCACAATCTGCCTTCTATTCGCTGCCTTCCAAAAGCTTCAAGAAGAGCGAGTGAGCGAGCGAGACAGGGCTGGGCTGAGCTGAGCTGAGCTGCGCGGCGCGCCTCACTTCTGGCGCCGGAGATTCGGTTTCGGAGTTTGGAATTAAAGCGGCGAAGAACTGAGGGGCTGCTAAACCGCTTCGGGTGAGGCTCGTGTGTGTGGGCTGACTAGGCGGCGTGAGCTCACCGGTACAAAAAGAGACGAAGAAGAAAAGAAATGGGAAAATGTGCAAGGCGCTATATAGTAGAGAAAGCAGCAAGGGGCTGTAAGAAACGAGGTAATCTAGCGACCAGGTGGGCAAAACAGTCGGTCCCAAGCCAGGATAAATAGAGAAGGTTAACGTCAGGAAGGACATCCGGCTGTAAAACTTTAGCCAAAACCTCAAGGGTGGAATCAATCCAATCATCTTCGGAAAATGCTAGAAGCTTGGTAGATTTGAAAGGCGCTATATAATCCAGACATAAACGTCACCCTATAAACTAAATAAGTATAACTTCGTAAATGGTGACTTTCTCTCCTAAGCCTAAAAATATGACATCAATCTGGCCAAGCAAAACGTTTACAAAAAAAAAACAAGCAAGGGAAGATAAAGCGATGACCGGGCGGCCGGGAAAACGACGGAAAAGCGGGAACGGTGACGCAACTGGCGCGGTTTCATTTACTGTCTTATTGTGCGACAAATTCTACTTAGTCAAGATCATTTTCTGTCAGTCAATCGTAGGGCACCGATCCTATCCATTATACAGGCGTCTCTAACATGTATTTATTCTTTATAATATAGTGCCTTAAACTTCTGTCTCTGTCGATCGCTGTCACGCTGTCAATCGCATGCCAAGAACAATCAATAACATAATCCCTTTCTCATATATATTGCATACATCCGTTATGTGGTGACGTTATTGATGTGCAATGTGGTGCATTTTTTAGATCTATCTATTAGATAGATAGATAGATATAGTGCATTTCCTATCTATCTATGTTATAGTGCCTTTCATATTTATCTGACCATTTATTTTATAGTTTCTTTAATTTACAAATCTACTATATAGTGCCTTTCATATTTATCTGACCATTTATTTTATAATTTCTTTAATTTATAAATCTAATATATAATGCCTTTCATATCTATCTATCTATCTATCTATCATATAGTGCCTTTCCTATCTATCTGTCTGTCTATCTCTCTATCTATTATATAGTGCCTTTCCTATCTATTTTATAGTGCCTTTCATATCTGACAATTTATTTTATAACTTGTTTAATTTATAAATCTACAACCCCAATTCCAATGAAGTTGTGTAAAATGTAAATAAATACAGAACACAATGATTTGCAAATCCTTTTCAACCTATATTCAATTGAATACACTACAAAGACAAGATATTGAATGTTCAAACTGATAAACTTTATTGTTGTTTTGCAAATCTTCGCTCATTTTGAATTTGATGCCTGCAACACGTTCCTAAAAAGCTGGGCCAGGGGCATGTTTACCACTGTGTTATGTCACCTTTCCTTTTAACAACACTCAATAAGCGTTTGTTTAACTGAGGACACTAACTGTTGAAGCAGTGGAGGTGGAATTCTTTCCCATTCCTGCTTGATGTACAACTTCAGTTGCTCAACAGTCCGGGATCTCCGTTGTCGTATTTTGCGCTTCATAATGCGGCACACATTTTCAATTGGAGACAGGTCTGGACCGCAGGCAGGCCAGTCTAGTACCCACACTCTTTTACTACGAAGCCACACTATTGTAACACATGCAGAATGTGGCTTCGCATTGTCCTGCTGAAATAAGCAGGGACGTCCCTGAAAAACATATGTTGCTCCAAAACCTGTATGTACCTTTCAACACTAATGGTGCCTTCACAAATGTGCAAGTTACCCATGCCATGGGCACTAACACACCCCCATACCATCACAGATGCTGGCTTTTGAACTTTGCGCTGATAACAATCCGGATGGTCCTTTTCCTCTTTGGCCCGGAGGACACGACGTCCATGATTTCCAAAAACAATTTGAAATGTGGACTCGTCAGACCACAGCACACTTTTCCACTTTGCGTCAGTCCATCTCAGATGAGCTCGGGCCCAGACAAGCCAGCGCCATTTCTGGGTGTTGTTGATAAATGGCTTTCGCTTTGCATGGTAGAGTTTGAACTTGCACTTGTAGATGTAGCGACGAACTGTGTTAACTGACAATGGCTTTCTGAAGTATTCCTGAGCCCACGTGGTAATATCCTTTACACAATGATGTCGGTTTTTAATGCACTGCCGCCTGAGGGATCGAAGGTCACGGGCATCCAGTGTTGGTATTCGGCCTTGCCGCTTACGTGCAGAGATTTCTCCAAATTCTCTGAATCTTTTGATGATATTATGGACAGTAGATGATGAAATCCCTAGATTCCTTGCAATTGTACGTTGAGAAACGTTGTTCTTAAACTGCTGGACTATTTGCCCACGCAGTTGTTCACAAAGTGGTGAACCTCGCCCCATCCTTGCTTGTGAACGACTGAGCCTTTTGGGGATGCTCCTTTTATACCCAATCATGACAAACACCTGTTTCCAATTAACCTGTTCACCTGTGGAGTGTTTTAAAACATTCCTCAACTTTCCCAGTCTTTTGCTGCCCCTGGCCCAGCTTTTTTGGAACGTGTTGCAGGCATCAAATTCAAAATGAGTGAAGATTTGCAAAACAACAATAAAGTTTATCAGTTTGAACATTCGATATCTTGTCTTCATAGTGTATTCAATTGAATATAGGTTGAAAAGGATTTGCAAATCATTGTACAGTATTCTGTTTTTATTTATGTTTTACACAACGCCCTAACTTCATTGGAATTGGGGTTATACTATATAGTGCCCTTCATTTCTATCTATCTGTGCATCTTATGGTGCCTTTCACATGTTTTATTTTGCCAAATTTCACATCTATTTATTATATATATATCCCTTCACATCTGTCTATTACGCAGTGTCTTCCACATATATTTTTTCTCTTATAGTGCCTTTCACATTTACCTTTTGTGTTATGCACTTCACATGTATCTGTCCATATTTCTGTTTTCTTGAAGCTTGAACTGTTATGGGGGTCCCTTCATAAGCAGCAGTGAGGTCTGTGTAATAACAGTTATTTTCTTCAATGGGGTTGTTTCATGACAGACCACCACAAATGTTTTTAGAAATTTCACCACTACAAGTAGGGGTGTTTACCCCCCACCACCCAATATACAGTAGATACACTTTTTTTTTTTTTTAAGCCATGAGGACTAAAGTCACTTCCGGAACTCCTCCAGGATTCGAAGCCCTGAAGCTTAAGCTTCATTAATTTCATAACAATTCCACCCCTGTATCTGTCAGTTATAAAGTGTCTTTCACATTTATCTGTCTATCGGTTATGAGAGTTTAAATGTTAATCTATAAGAATAAAACAAATGACTGCCTGACCAGACTTGACGGCGCTTTGATGTTTCTGTCTTTTTAGGTTAAACCGTTATTCATCTGAGCTTCGCAGCCTTTCACAATACATGTCTCTGCCACCAGGGGGCGCGCAGGATGCGGTTGAAGCGCTTTTTGTTGGTCTCCCTCGTCCTCAGACGGAGCAGATTTATCAACAGCTGATGTCTTTTGAGGAGTAAAGTAAAATTATTCTGCCCATAAGAATGAATTGAAGCCACTTCAGGTTTTTTTAGTCTGGCGCCACCTGACTCACCAATACAAGGAAACCCCCACATATGATGCACCTTTCAATGCATCATATTGTCTAGTTAATAATAATAATAATAATAATAGTTACACAGGATACTGAGTGTTTGAGGTCATACCCCCATGCCCCCCTATTTTTGTTCCTCTAGACCTGAAAAACCCTCACTGATCAGCCGTTTTTAGACCATATGATGCGCAGGAAATGACACCACCATGATAAAGAATAAACCAGTAGGTGTCTTCAGTATATGGTTGTGAGTCATGGACGCCATCCAGTGACCTGAGACGAAGACTGGACTCCTTCAGCACTGTGTCTCTATGGAGGGTCCTTGGGTCCCGCTGCTTTGACTTTGTGTCGCTCACGGAGTCCCGAATGAGGCACATGACCTGCATTGCCAGGGGGCACTAGTTACGGCACTACAGCCATGTTGCACGATTACCCGAGGGTGGTCCGGTTCACAGGACCCTCATTGTTGAAGACCAGGACAAGGGAACGTCTACATAATACCTGGCTGCAGCAGACAGAGGGTCATTTCTGGAGGGTGGGACTGCACCACATGTCTGCCTGGTTGGGTGTTTGCCAACCAGGATCCCAAACTGTTTCATCATGAGGTGGGTGGGAGTGGCAACGTGCTGTAGCAGTGTGCGCCCCCTAACCTGAACCTGACCTGATTATTTTAAAATCCTGTATATACAAGCCTTTAATTCAGCACCTTTCAAATTGGGCAAAGTAATGAGATAGAGGGTCATTTCTGGAGGGTGGGACAGGACTGTGTGTCTGCCTGGGGGGCTGCCAGCTGTTTCATCATGTGGTGGGTGCGGCAATGTGCTGTACCAGTGCATGCCCCCCAACCTGACCTGACCTGACCTGTCTTCAGTAAAAAATGATCAGGAGAACTTGAAGTTGTGCAGACCCCAGTGATTCAGCCCTTAATGGGATATAAGGTGTCAAAGTTAATTCTTTTCACAAATTGGGGCTGACTTATGTAGGCATGTGAAGTACCCTTGTATTAAATTTGAAGCTTGCTGGTCACGATTATTGATCATGTTTTTGATGTTTCATTCTCTACTGGTGATCTATCCCCCATTATGGGGGTGTCTGGTGCTTTAGCCCCCAGTCTCAG
>JANRMT010062814.1:6354050-6365217 GCA_026402145.1 Polypterus bichir lapradei
ACTGTATACTGCGGTGGGTTGGCACCCTGCCCAGGATTGGTTCCTGCCTTGTGCCCTGTGTTGGCTGGGATTGGCTCCAGCAGACCCCCGTGACCCTGTTCGGATTCAGCGGGTTGGATAATGGATGGATGGATATACTGTATATATATACAGGTATACTGTATATATACACACATACAGTATATGTTGTGATGCCCGGGCATGTACAGCCGCCTCAACCCCGACACACACAGTCAGGAGAGTCCACACAGCATAAGGTAACGCGCGATGCACTAATCACCATCACAGTCCTTTTGCCACCTTTTCAGTCCCCACAGGCTTTGTCATCTTCCTCCCGACTCTGGCCCATGACTATTGGCGACTGGCCCCTTTTAAAAGGCACCCGGAAGGATGCCAGGTGTCTAACAATCTTCTTCCGGCAGCACTTCCGGGTGAGGCAGAACATCCAGGCGCCCCCTGGTGGTGGCCACGGGCTGCAGCAGGGTTGTGTTTCCATGCTTGTAACTCGAGGCTCCGCTGGAAACCAAGGGGGCTGCCACTCTGTCAGTCCGGGGGGGAAACGGTCTTGAAAATACTCTCTCCCCCAGTCCTTCCATGGTCAGGGCATCCCAGCTGGGTAAGGGCCCCACTATATATATATATATATATATACACACACTGTATTGACATTTTTTGTTTTCTTTTTTCCTTAAAGCAGCTCCCTGATGCTTAATTAACTTCTGTAAAATGTTTTAAATATTTTCTCTCATGAGGTTTGACCTCACAGGCAGCCCCACACTGGACACCGACTTCCAGTCAGCGAGTGTCTTAAACAGGCCCAGGGCGGAGGCGGCTGAACTAACGAAGTTTAACCAGAAGTGACGTCAGATGTATTCCAGTGATGAGAGCTGCCTGGTCTTTGCCAGACATGGTGCTTGGCGTTCTGCACAAAGACGTCCATTTTGGTCTCATCAGACCATCCGACTCTCAGAGTCCTTTAAATCTGCCCCTTAACTTAAGAATGTCTTCTCTCTAACCACCTGATGGATGGAATGCTGCTGAAATGGCTGTCCTTCTGACAGGTTCTCCCATCTCAGCGAAGGACCAGAGCTGGTTAGTCCATTAGGTGACATAACTTATTTCAACTCCGTCACGCTATGGGTGACGAGAGGTGCTGCTTTGGTGACTTAAAGGGAGCCTGCTCTGGCCTTGGGCTCCATATGGCGTTTGATCGACACCACAGAGGACTTCTGAAGCTCTGCTGGAGCAACCTTTGAGCTCTCAGTCACCACCCTTCTTGCCTGGTTACCCAGTTTGGCTGGATGGCCAACTCCAGAAAGAGTCCTGGTGGTCCCCAACTTCTTCCATTTCACAATTCTCGAGGCTGCTGTGCTCCGGGGAGCACTCAAAGCTTCAGAAAATGGTTTGATCTCCTTACCCTGATCTGTGCCGTACCACACAATTTGATCGCAGAGGTCAATAGTGAGTTCCTTGGACTTCATAAGCTGGATTTAGTCCTGAGATGAGGTGAGAGTTGTGGGACCTTCTTAACGTGGGTGCCTTTCTACATGATGTCCAGTATATTCAGCAGCCGCCGTTGGTCTCCCATCAAGTTCTAATGGCACTTGAGAGGATCTGCCAGGACGAACGGCATCAACTGCCCAAATCCAGGCGTGCAAAGCTTGAAGAGACTTACCAAGTAGACTCAAAGTTGTCAATGCAGCCAAAGGGGGCTTTTTACAAAGTAATGACTTAGGGTCTGATAACTTCTAGGAATGAGAGATTGCAGTTTTCGATTTCTAATACATGTGCAAAGCAAACTATTAAATGTCTTCACTTCGTCATGATGGGTTACTGAGTGTGGGCAAAAATCCAAATGAAATCAACAACACATTAAAGCAGGCGGAAAGTGACGGGGTCTCAGTTCTTTCTCAAATTCGTGAATCTGTGGCTGCCAAGCCTTGCAGAAGTCATGACTCCTGCTCCCGTTGCTCGCAATACATTTGAAAGTTCTGATGTTTGATTCTATTAACTTAATGTCAGGGAGGCACGGCGGCACAGTGGTTAGTATGTCGTCCTCACAGCCCAGGTCACATTTTTTATGCACAATTAATGGTCCAGCTGAGTAGGCAGACATTTTTGTAGCCCTCAGTGACATTTAACAGACCTTAGTAATCCACTCAAAACTCACTCAGCTTCTCCTTCCCTGTTGGCTTCAATTCATCCATTCATTATCCAACCCACTATATCCCAACTACAGGGTCACGGGGGTCTGCTGGAGCCAATCCCAGCCAGCACAGGGCGCAAGGCAGGACCAAACCCTGGGCAGGGCGCCAGCCCACCGCAGGGCACACACTAGGGCACAGGTGTCAAACTCCAGGCCTGGAGGGCCGCAGTGGCTGCAGGTTTTCTTTCTGACCCTTTTCCTAATTAGTTTCCAGTTTTCACTGCTAATTAACTTCTTTTCCCTCTATTTTAATAGCCCTGTTTTTAAGGATTAAGTCTTCTGAATTGATTCTTTTCTTCATTAAATGACAGCCAAACGGAAATGAGACATGAAACGAGCCAACAAATAGATGGCCAGCTAAATTGGGGCTTCAAACTCCAACCAGTTCCTTAATGAGAAGCTGATTCTTGCTGTTAATTAAACCCGTTATTCAATTCCATGGCTTGTTGCTGCTCTCTTTTTGCCACAGCAGACATTTCCAATACTGTTGCTATTCTGTTTTTTTCTAAGAACTCCTAAAATGTTTTGGTAACCTGAGGGATCAACCTTACTGAGACCTTCATCTTTATTTTCAGATTTTGTTTGATGGGTACAGGTGAGCTGGTCATGTCCTGCTTTTTTTATGTCTCATTACTGTCCGGCTGCTAATTAAGGAAAAAAACAACTAAAGGGCCTGAGTCAAGCTAATGAACGCTAAGACTAAAGTTAATTAGCATCAAAAACTGGCCACCAATTAAGAAGAACCTGCAGCCACTGCGGCCCTCCAGGACTGGAGTTCGACACCCCTGCACTAGGGATAATGTAGGATTGCCAATGCACCTCACCTGCATGTCTTTGGACTGTGGGAGGAAACCCACACAGACACGGGGAGAACATGCAAACTCCACGCAGGGAGGACCCGCGAAGTAAACACAGGTCACCTAACTGCGAGGCAGCAGCACTACCACTGCGCCACCATGCCTCCCCACTGATTTAAACTTTAATGCTAATTCCTGCGAGTTTCTGTTTCCTTTGTTCCAGTTCCTCAATTGTACGTTGACTGGGCCACAAGCCGAATTCGAGGGGCCTGTCATTGTCAGAATCTCCATAACTCCAGTTTTAAATAAACAAAAACGCAGGCATTTGGTCAACTGATGTTGACGCAGCTCTCATGTCGAGATAATCAGAGCGACCGCATGGCTACTGAAGGCTGCGCATGGCGTTAATGTGTTCCAGTTCAACACAAATCAAATCTAACTTTTGACATTTTAAAGAGCCATTTTAACGGTTCAAAACGTAACTGAAGGTTTATGGATGGCATCATTTTGGAGATCTCAAAACCTCCATACAAGTCAACTGGGGAAAGTCAATTTAGATCTTTTTAATTCACATTCTGCGTACTCAAAATGATATCTCAGCCCTATTGTCATGTATTTTAAATCAGAGTGCAATTAGGCATTGCATTTTAAATTGAACTGCCATGTGCTTGAGCTTCGTACGCTCCAAGGGAAAGGACGAGCGGTGCAGTCACGTGGGGGCATTTACACTAAAACACCCACTGGTGCCTCCCTGCCCAGTCACTTGTGACCCATTAGTCTCCCGGAAACTCCTAAAACCAAAGGATGGCATCACTGACACATCTACAGGGGGGACAGCTAAGGATGAACCCCCTGGTACAAGAAAATAGGAATCAGAGAAATGTGACATCTGCGTTCTTAAAGGCAGCTGCAGAAGATAGATAGATAGATAGATAGATAGATAGATAGATAGATATGAAAGGCACTATATGATAGATAGATAGACAGATATATAGATAGATATGAAAGGCACTATATGATAGATAGATAGATAGATAGATAGATAGATAGATAGATAGATAGATATGAAAGGCACTATATGATAGATAGATAGATAGATAAATATGAAAGGCACTATATGATAGATAGATAGATAAATATGAAAGGCACTATATAATAGATAGATAGATAGATAGATAGATAGATAGATAGATAGATAGATATGAAAGGCACTATATAATAGATTTGATAGATAGATATGAAAGGCACTATATAATAGATAGATAGATAGATATGAAAGGCACTATATGATAGATAGATAAATATGAAAGGCACTATATAATAGATAGATAGGTAGATAGATAGATAGGAAAGGCAATATATAATAGATAGATAGATAGATAGGAAAGGCACTATATAATAGATAGATAGATAGATAGATAGATAGATAGATAGATAGATAGATAGATATGAAAGGCACTATATAATAGATAGATAGATAGATAGATAGATAGATAGATATGAAAGGCACTATATAATAGATTTGATAGATAGATATGAAAGGCACTATATAATAGATAGATAGATAGATATGAAAGGCACTATATGATAGATAGATAAATATGAAAGGCACTATATAATAGATAGATAGGTAGATAGATAGATAGGAAAGGCACTATATAATAGATAGATAGATAGATAGGAAAGGCACTATATAATAGATAGATAGATAGATAGATAGATAGATATGAAAGGCACTATATAATTGATAGATAGATAGATAGATAGATAGGAAAGGCACTATATAATAGATAGATAGGAAAGGCACTATATAATAGATAGATAGATAGATAGATAGATATGAAAGGCACTATATAATAGATAGATAGATAGGAAAGGCACTATATAATAGATAGATAGATAGATAGATATGAAAGGCACTATATAATAGATTCCTCTGAGCACACAGTGAGATTCACGGAGGGTCGATGGATGCCAAGGTGAAATCGGCCCCAAAACCCAAGGTGCCAGGCTGTCTCTTAGATGAGGACCAAACCAGCAGGACATCTGATGACAGTGAACAGCAGAGCAGGTTTGGTTAGAACAGGAGCACCAGACGAGTGTCATGGAGAGACATTTGGTAAGAATTCCAGGGATTTGGAGCCACAAAGCTACAGAAGTGACTGCCACTTTGGAGAAGCGTAACATGAGAAGACCTCTGGTGTCTTTCATGATGGCCGTTCTGTTGATTTCGAGCCTTCATCTTTAATGAGGTTTGGTCCAAGGCAGGACTTGTGCAGCAGCGGCATTTTAAAGCAGTAGCCATCAGTTTAAACTCTTTAAAGAGCAGTGCACTAATCCAGCCTTGTGGGGGCTCAGGGACCCTAAACAGAAGTCTCAGTGTCATCCAAGTTCAAAGCGCTGCTGTGGAGTTTGCAGACAGATGATGATGGGGGAGTGAGGAGCAGGAGCGAAGTCCTGGAGTGGAGCAGTCCTCTGTTACTCTGTGGGCTGTTGTCACTTGTGGTGCCCTCGTCCACTCTTCCTGTCCTCCTCAGCCTTCCATCTCAGCTCCATTTCTGTGAAAATCAACTTGGCTCTGTCTGCCAGTAAACAAGCGTCCCCCTGTAGGAAGTATCAAACTACGGGCTTCACGCTGCCCCCGGCCACAGACCGCCATAGAGCAAATTGTGGTTTCATGAGAGCGGGCCAGCAGAGCCACAGTGAAGACATCCCTGAAAGAGAAGCCACTAGAGACTCACCAGGAAAGGCTAAAATTAAACCTGCTAAACAAACAGAAGCTCTGCGCGGGCAGTCGGGGTGAACGACTGTATTCACTGGGGTCAAAATTGAAAAAAAGGACACTTTCATGACTAAAAAAAGAGACCAGAATGAAACATTGTGGGGTATCACGTGACAGACGGGCATGACATGTGCCCATCATCTTCAAGGTACAGGGCCACAAAGCAGGGAGGCAATGGTGCCACTTGTGTCACGTGACCCACTTCATGCACGACTTCCTAGATCTTTCTTCTTTCTATGTTACCAATAGACCCTGACAGTTGTCCTCCTAGCCCAAAGTAATATTTAATGAGGCAAAGATTAATCTACAGTCCACCTTAATAAGAGGATAAGTATCTCTGTGTGTACATCCGGTTGCTGTATCTCTGCCAATCAAAAGCATGGCACATCAAAAACATTTTTAGTAATAAAACTCATTGCATTTGTCATTCCAACAGATGGTGCACCACAAACATTAACACTGCTTTGACAAATCCCATGCCAAATGGCATATAAAGGAGATGTATGCATTGCATTTGTATTTCCAACAGATGGCATGTTACAAATATTAATACTGCTCTTACGCAACCCATACTAAATGGCATATAACAGAGATATGTGCATTGCAGTTGTCATTTCAACAGATGGCGCATCACAGCCATTAACACTGCTTTTATGAATCCCATACTAAATGGAATATAACAGAGATCTAGGCCTTGCATTTGCATTTCCAACAGATGGTACATTACAAATATTGTGTAACAAATATTAACACTGCTTTTACAAAAGCCATACTAAATGGCATATAACAGAGATGTATGTGTTGCAGTTGTCATTCCAACAGATGGTGCATCACAGCCATTAACACTGCTTTTATGAATCCCATACCAAATGGAATATAACAGAGATATAAGTCTTGCATTTGCATTTCCAACAGATGGTAATTACAAATAAAGTGTAACAAATATTAACACTCTGCAGTGGATTGGCACCCTGCCTGGGATTAGATTCCTGCCTTGTGCCCTGTGTTGGCTGGGATTGGCTCCAGCAGACCCCCGTGACCCTGTGTTTGGATTCAGCGGGTTGGAAAATGGATGGATGGATGGATATTAACACTGCTTTTACAAAACCCATACTAAATGGCATATAACAGAGATGTACAGTGGTGTGAAAAACTATTTGCCCCCTTCCTGATTTCTTATTCTTTTGCATGTTTGTCACACAAAATGTTTCTGATCATCAAACACATTTAACCATTAGTCAAATATAACACAAGTAAACACAAAATGCAGTTTTTAAATGATGGTTTTTATTATTTAGGGAGAAAAAAAAATCCAAACCTAAGTGGCCCTGTGTGAAAAAGTAATTGCCCCCTGAACCTAATAACTGGTTGGGCCACCCTTAGCAGCAATAACTGCAATCAAGCGTTTGCGATAACTTGCAATGAGTCTTTTACAGCGCTCTGGAGGAATTTTGGCCCACTCATCTTTGCAGAATTGTTGTAATTCAGTTTTATTTGAGGGTTTTCTAGCATGAACCGCCTTTTTAAGGTCATGCCATAGCATCTCAATTGGATTCAGGTCAGGACTTTGACTAGGCCACTCCAAAGTCTTCATTTTGTTTTTCTTCAGCCATTCAGAGGTGGATTTGCTGGTGTGTTTTGGGTCATTGTCCTGTTGCAGCACCCAAGATCGCTTCAGCTTGAGTTGACAAACAGATGGCCGGACATTCTCCTTCAGGATTTTTTGGTAGACAGTAGAATTCATGGTTCCATCTATCACAGCAAGCCTTCCAGGTCCTGAAGCAGCAAAACAACCCCAGACCATCACACCACCACCACCATATTTTACTGTTGGTATGATGTTCTTTTTCTGAAATGCTGTGTTCCTTTTACGCCAGATGTAACGGGACATTTGCCTTCCAAAAAGTTCAACTTTTGTCTCATCAGTCCACAAGGTATTTTCCCAAAAGTCTTGGCAATCATTGAGATGTTTCTTAGCAAAATTGAGACGAGCCCTAATGTTCTTTTTGCTTGACAGTGGTTTGCGTCTTGGAAATCTGCCATGCAGGCCGTTTTTGCCCAGTCTCTTTCTTATGGTGGAGTCGTGAACACTGACCTTAATTGAGGCAAGTGAGGCCTGCAGTTCTTTAGACGTTGTCCTGGGGTCTTTTGTGACCTCTCGGATGAGTCGTCTTTGCGCTCTTGGGGTAATTTTGGTCGGCCGGCCACTCCTGGGAAGGTTCACCACTGTTCCATGTTTTTGCCATTTGTGGATAATGGCTCTCACTGTGGTTCGCTGGAGTCCCAAAGCTTTAGAAATGGCTTTATAACCTTTACCAGACTGATAGATCTCAATTACTTCTTTTCTCATTTGTTCCTGAATTTCTTTGGATCTTGGCATGATGTCTAGCTTTTGAGGTGCTTTTGGTCTACTTCTCTGTGTCAGGCAGCTCCTATTTAAGTGATTTCTTGATTGAAACAGGTGTGGCAGTAATCAGGCCTGGGGGTGGCTACGGAAATTGAACTCAGGTGTGATACACCACAGTTAGGTTATTTTTTAACAAGGGGGCAATTACTTTTTCACACAGGGCCATGTAGGTTTGGATTTTTTTCTCTCTAAATAATAAAAACCAACATTTAAATACTGCATTTTGTGTTTACTTGTGTTATATTTGACTAATGGTTACATGTGTTTGATGATCCGAAACGTTTTGTGTGACAAACATGCAAAAGAATAAGAAATCAGGAAGGGGGCAAATAGTTTTTCACACCACTGTATGTGTTGCAGTTGTCATTCCAACAGATGGTGCATCACAGCCATTAACACTGCTTTTACAAATCCCATACCAAATGGAATATAACAGAGGTGTATGCCTTGCATTTGTATTTCGAACAGATAGTGCACCACAAACATTTATTTCTATATGCACTTGTCCTGACTCAGCAGGAAAACGGGATAACAAATTTCTGAGTAAACTGGGAGAAGCAGGCAAAAGACAGAACAAAAGAAAATAAACATAAACCGTAGTGACCGTAACTCCGACAAGAAGCAAAATCAAAGTTAAAAAAAATCAGACAATGAATTGAAAACCAGGCAAATCTAGAAGCTTAAATACACAATAAATCTAAAGGAAGCAAGGATTTTTCCCTCTGTACTAAAAGTTTCTTAAACTCTGGGTTTGGGTCGTGGATTCCTGCCATTGGTAATCGCATAGAGTTGTGAAGGGTCACGAGTCACCGCTGTATTCAATAGAAATGGGCCACACGGGCCACATGCGGTCGCAAAGGCTCGCAAATCACAGTTGTATTTAATAGAAAGGGGTAGCGCGTGTTTTGTGGGTGGGCCACCACGTGTTTATTATACAATCGATATCGGCCCGCTGTGACAGTCGGTAACGATTCACAAAGTGGGACACCCCCCTCACTATGAAAATAAGCGGTGACTTTCCAAAGGGGATGGACCCCCCTCCATATCAATCGGAGGCAGTTCTTCAAGTTCCCCCCACCTCCCAATCTGATGATCATCATGGAATGGGTCTTGAAGACACTAAGATGGGCACGATTGGGTCATGACATTAAACACAAAAACATCTTAAGAAATCCTGGCGTAATGAATGAATCTGTCTGACCCCAGAATGCTGGTGACTTCACCTTTGGGGGGCAGCATAATAAATAAACTTCAGTTAGGATTTGTGGACACCACAAGCTGGGCCTTCTCTCTCTGAATGTCAAAATGTTTAAAATGAAAAGCTGCAGTACCACTGGGCAGATCAGACCACCGCATACTGCCACCTACAGGCCAGGGGTCGACAGCAGCAGCTCTCTTATTCCAGCTAGGAGGTTTTACATGTATTTTTATAATATTTATATATTTCTGGAATTTCTGCAACTAAGAAATTCATAGTTTACACTCTTCATATTATTGGATGTGACAAATATAATTGGATTTTGGTTTTGACTAATAACAGAAACACAGACAGTGAGTGTTATTACAAGGCCTTGCCTGCAGGGTGCGCTAAGGGACCCCCAACTCTAAGCTGGGGTGAAACACGAATGGAAAAAAAAAAAAGCGTCTGCCACCCTGAGAACATCACGTGACAGGAGAGTGTGTGTGCGTGAGAGTGTGTGTGTGTGTGTGTGTGTGTGCTATTAATGGTATAAAAATCCAAAGATTAACCGCCAGTTTACTTAAATAAGTATGACTGCAGCCCGAAGTCAAACCTTTCAATTAGACTTTGCCATTATTTTTTTAACATGACCCATTTTCTTTGGCTAGGAACATCTTGTTGGCCTTTTAAAGTAAACAGATTAAGCCTGAAAAAAATTAATATATATATTTTTTAAATGTGTGTTCACATGCAGCCAAAAATCTGACAAGAGCCCCTCTGCAGCGTCTCCGTATGCTGGCTCATCGTCCTCAGCCCGCCGTGAGTCGGGCCATCTGCGCCGCTAGTCCTCTCTTTATCTACTCAAATGACACCCGTGTGTTTAGGGGAATTATGGAAACACATCATTTTATGAAATATTTTGAAACTGATTTGTTTCTCTCCCAGAGAGTTTAGGTTCAGGACTTTTGTAGCATGCAAGCTTCAGATATAATTACAGTACGTAATTGTTCTCATTCCCTTGTGCTCAATTTTATTCTTGTTCTCTTGTGCTTTTTGATACTTGCACCTTCATTCTTGTATGTATTTAAGGTGCTTTGTAAGTCACCTTGGATAAAGACATCTGCTAAATAAACAAATAGCTACTGTAAATAAATTAATAATAATAATAATAATAATAAATTCAGTGTGGATTGAAAACATAATCCACCCTAATAATGGGAAAAGTGTCTGTGTATCTGTTTGTCTCTCTGGTTGCTAAGTCTCTGTCACTCCAACAGAAAGCAAATTATAATCCTTTGTAGCAATGAAATGTATTGCATTTGTCACTCCAACAGGTGGCGCATCACAAACAACTGTAGTAATACAATGTATTATATTTGTCATTCCAAACAATGGTGCATCATAAGCATTTGTAGTAATAAACTACTTTGCATTTGTCATTTCAACAGGCAGCACATCACAAACATTTATATTAATATAATGCCTTGCATTTGCCATTTTGTCAGATAGCACATCACAAACATTTGCAGTAATACAATGCATTGCATTTGTCATTTCAACAGGTGGTGCATCACAAACATCTGTAGTAATACAATGTATTACATTTGTCATTCCAAATAGATGGTGCATCACAAGCATTTGTAGTAATAAACTGCTTTGCATGTGTCACTCTAACAGACAGACAGACAGTGCATCACAAACATTTGTAGTAATTAACTGAATTGCATTTGTCATTCCAACAGGTGGCACATCACAAACATTTGTATTAATACAATGCATTGCATTTGTCATTCCA
>JANRMT010062814.1:6476368-6490378 GCA_026402145.1 Polypterus bichir lapradei
GCTTGTGTTTGTGTATCGGCTGTCTTCCATGTGTTTCATGGGTGGTCTCCCTCAAGCGGTGAAGTCACCTGCCAATCACTGCTCTATAAATCCTGAGGTTTCTCCCACAGATCCTGGTGGTTCCTTGTGAATGCGCTCTGGAGTTGGTGAGCCTTTTTGTGAATTTCTGGACTTTCGATCTGTTTGTTCCATTTTTTTTTGACCTTGCCTTGGATTTCTTGTTTTGGAACTTTTTCACTTTGGGTTGTCCTTGCTGGCAACTCCTGTTTTACTTAGTGTGATCTATGGAGCGTCACGTCTTTACAGATCTTCTTGTAGGATAAACCTTTCTATTTGATAAAGATTTGGTGCTTACCTTCATTATGAGCTGGGGTTTCACTGTGATACCCCCCTCTAGTGGGCACTATTAGAAATTTTCTTTGGAATTCTTTAATGTTTGGGACTCCAAATTCACAGCAGCAACAACAGAAAGGACAACAAAGGCAATGTCACGAATGGGTCTACTTTGAAGGAACACCTCAGTTGGATTAAGAAGAATGAACTCTTCAGCTGACATGGACAGCTCTCTCCTAGTCATATTAAAGGTGAGCTCACTTGGCCTGAATGAATCGTTCACCTTGTGTCTGTTCTTCTGCTTCTGACTCCTAGTATATCATTTCTGGCTTCTCTGCAAATAAATGTAATGATTAAAATAACATTTGAAGAATACCTCACTGAAAGTTGTTGATATCATCAGCCTCGGTGTGCTCGTTCAAGTGATTCGTTACTTGATTAGCTCTTCCAAAGGTAGAAATCTGACCTTTTTAGAGTACATCTTGCGTGTTCAGGGGCGAGCTGTGAGCCTTCCGTTAGATTTGTCAGAACAAAACAGAATCTAAACTGTCAAATTTACCCCTTTCAGGGGTGGCATCACACCTGTGGTCTCCAGGCCCCCCTCCACTCCCTGGACTGTGTTGTGTCTGTTGATCAAATGAGGACTCTGTCCCCACGGTGCTGATAACATGCGCCAGCCAACTCTGTGGGGTCCTTCAGCACCTGATCTCCCTGTCCCTGAAACTACGGACGGTTCCCCAGCTGTGAAAAACATCCTGTGAGGTGCCAGTCCCAAAGAAAGGGCATCTCAGTGGTCCCAAGGACTTCAGAGCCATCCTTCTTACTTCATCCATCATGAAGATCTTTGACATGCTGGTCCTGAAGCAGCTCAGACGCCTGTTTTCAGAACATCTGGATCTTCTGCAGTTTGCCCGTCAGACACATGTTGGTGAGGAGGATGCCCTCATCTCCATGATCCACAGAGAGTCTACTCCCAATCGGACAAAGCCGGCAACCACAGTCAGGATCATGTGCTTTGATCATTGCAGTGCCTTTAACTCCATTGTGCCTCATCAACTTGATGTCCCCTTCTGCCCAACTGTCATGCCTCCCCTGCCTGAGCTTTAAATTCATGTTATGCACACCATTCTTTAGTTTTGCTTGTGTTTGTGTATATCGGCTGTCTTCCATGTCTTTTGTGGGTGGTGTGATGGACTACCTGACCAATAGACAGTAAGTAGTTTGAGAAGCTGAGGGACTGTGTGTCAGAAATGGCGGAGTGTAATACTGGAGCACCTCAGGGAGTTGTCCCGTCTCCCTTCCTGTTCATCCTCCACTCCCCAGCAGCCTTTGTTCATGCAGCTCTCTCCTCACTTGATCAGAAGAGACACACAGTCCAGGGAGTTTGGGGGGGCCTGGAGACCACAGGTGTGATGCCACTGCAACTTGTTACCCCTGAAAAGGGCTGCACAGATCTACCAGAAGGCGCACCGCTCGCACCTGAACATGCGTGACGTACTCGAAAAAGGCCAGATCGCTACCTTCGGAAGAGCGAATCAAGTAATGAATCACTTGAACAAGCACACCGGGGCTGAGGACATCAACAAATAAGGCAACTTTCAGTGAGGTATTCTTCAAACGTTATTTTAATCAAACTTCCAGGTACAATACCAGGACTGGCCACCTACAGAACTTCTCACATTTCTCGTCCATCACAGTCTGCATTAATAATGGAGATTAGTTAGGGTACAGGAAAGTCATGGAGGACTTCGTCATGTGGTACAAGCACAAATAAACTGAAACTCAGCATCAGCAAATCAATAGAGCTGGTGGGGGACTACCGAACTGCCAAGGAGTCTCCGATGTCCGTCAACCATCCAGGGGGAAGACGTGGAAGTGGCACCGAACGACAAGTACCTGCAAACCGGACTGGCCTGACAACTCAAGAAGGGCCAGAGCTGAGTGGACTTGCTAAGGTGACGCAGGTCTTCTGATGTGTGCAGCCAGCTGCTGTAAATGTCCAGGGTAGCAAGTGGGGTCTCCTGGGGAAGCAAGTTGAGCTCCAAAGACACACAAGGCCTGAACAAACTTCTCAGGAAGGCCTGCGCCATCACAGGGTCAACTCTGGACACACCGAAAAGAGGACGGTGGCAAAATTGGACGCCATCGTGAAAAATCCCCTCTGTGCCCACCTGGAGGCGCACTCTCTCTCTCTCTCTCTTGCAGCACTTTTAGCCACAGGCTCACTTCACCTATGGTGTGCTGAGAAGCACCTCTGGGGGTCTTTTCTGCCCACTGCTATCAGGAATTTCCATACTTGTTTAAATTCATTTGGAATATCTGCACAATACACATTTATTAATTTTGGATTTAATTGTTGATGTGCTGTATTACGTGTCCTGTGACTCCATATCCTTGCTTTGTTTTACGTTTCTGCTGCTGTAGTATCTGAATTTCCCCCTGGGATTAATAAAGTTTCTCTAATCTAATCTAAGTGGTCCCCTGCTAAGGTTTTGAAGCCGAGGTCACCCGCCTTGTCCATATTGCTCTGTGTGATTTGTGTGGCCCTTTTATAGGCGGCTTATCCCTCAAGCTCTTGCTCGTCCATTGCAATGGTATTCTGAAGTACAATTACATTTATTTTCTTTATCCAAAGTGACTTACAAACAAGGTCAACATAGTCAACCAATATCTGGGCTCTGAACGGTCTAAAGGGGGACAGCTTGGGAACCAAGTGTTGGCAGGCCAAGGGTGCAAAACTGATCACCCCAAGTGAGGAGCTCAGAACAAAACACAACCAGTTACAATTCCTAGATGAGAAAACGTAAAAGTCAACGTCAATTAGATGAGAGTCTGCAAATCTTCTTAAACACACAGAGGGAGTCAGAATTTCAACCGGAGGCGAGCAGCTCGTTCCACCAGCTAGGAGCTACAAATGAAAAGAGCCAGGACTGAGATTTGACGCTGTGCAGAGGTGGCATCACCAGGCACCACCCGTGTGGTCAAGAAGAAGCAGCCATAGACACAGGACCTTGCTGCTGCTGCTTCTTCTTCTTCATCCTCCTCCTCTTCTTCTTCCTCCTCCTATTAGGAGTCACCACAGCAGATCATCTTTTTCCATGTTGGCCGAAGAAGAAGGAGAAGAAGAAAAAGAGGGGGGAGACGAGTCCAGAGACAGGAGGAGAGGAGGAAGATAAAGAGAGTGGAACTGAGGGTAGGAACTGTGAATGTTGGCAGTATGACTGGTAAGGGGAGAGCGTTAGCAGATCTGATGGAGACAAGGAAGGCTGATATATTGTGGGTGAAGAGACTAAATGGAAGGGGAGTTAGGCCAGGAGGATTGGAGGGGGATTCGAATCGCTCTGTCATGGTGTGGATGGTAGGGGTTATTCTGAAGGAACAGCACATCAAGAGTGTTTGGAGGTGAAAAGCGTGTCAGGCAGAGTGATGATGATGAAGCTGGAAATTGCAGGTGTGATGATGAATGTTGTTAGTGCATATGCACCACATGTTGGGTGTGCAATGGAGGAGAAAGAAGATTTCTGGAGTGAGTTGGATGAAGTGATGAACAGAGAGTGGGGATTGGAGCGGATTTCAGTGGACATGTTGGTGAAGGGAACAGAGGAGACGAGGAGGTGATGGGTAGGTATGGTGTCAGGGAGAGGAATGAAGAAGGTCAGAGGATAGTGGATTTTGCCTAATGGATGGACATGGCGGTGGTGAATACGTATTTTAAGAAGAGGGAGGAACACAAGAGTGGAGGAAGATGCACACAGGTAGATGACATCCTATGCAGAAGAGAAGAAAATCTGGTGGAAGGCCTTTTATAGGGGGTAGAGGCAAACACCATGTTAATGCCCGTGATGGTCAGGTGTCAATAAACCTTTGTGTGAAAATATATATGTATACTGTATATATGTAATATATAGTATATACTGTATGTTATACTGTATATAGTATAATATAGTATAGTATATATGTTGCTGTGATGGGCTGGCATCATTTACAGAGACTGTCCTGCCTTGCAGCCAGTGCTGACTGTGTTAGGCTCCAGCTCCCATAGAAACCTGCGCTGGGTAAACCGTTTAGGAAGTGGATGGATGGACGGATGGACATACAGCATGTCTACTGCTCATAGCCTCGGACGCTGTTTCTGTCATTTTGGGATTGTCTGTACCCCTTATGGCATACTCTCATGGAGTGCTGATGGTCCACTTGCTGTTCTTGTATTGTGGCTATTTATATGCCTTCTCATTAATTACTAGGTGTCCTGTTGTAGGTGAGATCGGTGAGGCCTGAACAATGATTCATGCTCAGGCGCCCAGTACCCTCTAAATGACCTCCAAAATGTATCATGATATCCAGCAGAACACAAGACAATCTGTTTTTCTGATTTTTAATAATTTCCTGGGCCTTCTGCTGGCAAAATTCTGCACATAAACGTTTTGTGATTGAGATGGAGTTAGAGAACAACATGTGTGCTAGAAAATTACAAAGTCCTGTATGGGTGTCTTTTTGAATACAACATCGACAGAAACAACAGTCAGTGCTTTGTAAAGTTTTAATTTCACCTTGGAGACAAATAACATCTTCCTACCTGTCTATCTATTATATAGTGCCTTTCATATCTATCTATCTATCTATTATATAGTGCCTTTCATATCTATCTATCTATTATATAGTGCCTTTCATATCTATCTATCTATCTATTATATAGTGCCTTTCATATCTATCTATTATATAGTGCCTTTCATACAATATCTATCTATCTATTATATAGTGCCATTCATATCTATCTATTACTTCTATTGTGCCTTTCATATCTATCTATCTATCTATAGTGCCTTTCAGATCCATCTATCATATAGTGCCTTTCACATCCATTTATCTATTATATACTACCTTTCACATCAAGCTATTATGTAATGCATTTCACTATCTATTATATAGTGCCTTTCATGTCTATCTATCTATTATTTCTATTGTGCCTTTTATATCTGTCTGTCATTATATAGTGCTTTTCACAACCATCTATCTATCATATTCCTGTAGTGCCTTTCACATCCATCTCTCTCTTATATAGTGCCTTTCATATCTATGTCTATTTATTATATACTACCTTTCACATCAATCTATTTATTATATAATGCATTTCACTATCTATTATATAGTGCCATTCATATCTATTTATCTATCTATCTATCTATTACTCCTATTGTGCCTTTCATATCTATCTATCTATCAATCATATTGTGCTTTTCGCAACCATCTATCTGTCTATCTATCATATGCAGGGTGGTCCAGATCTAATTATGCAGATCCAGATTGTCTGGATGACTTTGATTTATGCGGTGACGATTCCAGCTCGGCACGAAGACGATTCTTCATGTCGTCAGTTCGCACACTTCTCAATGGTCCAGGATTTTTCGAGTGATTTATTATGTAATAAACTTAATAAGTTTTAGCGTAATGAAAATTGCATAATTAGATCTGGACCACCCTATAGTGCCTTTCACAACCATCTATCTACCATTAATATAGTGCCTTTCACATTTATCTATTTTTATATAGTGCCTTTCACAACTATCTATTATATAGTGCCTTTCCTATCCATCTATCTGTTATATAGTGCCTTTTATATACTGTATATCTTTCTATCATTTATATTGTGCCTTTCACATCCATCCATCTATGTATCATATAGTGCCTTTCACGTCTATTCATTTATTTATCTATCTGTCGATTACTGTCTTGGAACAGGGCATGCTATGTGCTGTACAGATCAAGAGTAAAGCCCCCTTAAACCTTATGAGTGCCCCCAGAGTCTTCACAGACTGGCCCATGCCCTCTATCTGGCCAAAGAAAAAGAAAGAGTGAAAAGTGCCAAGAATCCGAGTGCACATGAAGTCCACGTCCACACAAGTCAAGACGGTAACATCCCGATTATTGAAGGACCAAATTCAGAAAACACGGAGAAGCCCGGGGAGTTCACTTAAACCGGCAGCTCTAACGGCTTTGTGACGTTCGCGGGTTCAGAGCCGTTCAGAATTCTTCTCCACCACAGACTGAATGTGCTGAATGAGTGAATGTTAGGTGGGAATGTCGAAGAGTGAATTGTGTAATGGCGGCAGAAGCACTCGTCGTCTCCTTTACGCGTTTTCACTACTTGGCTGCTTCGGCCATTTCTTGTTTGCTTTCTTCACATTCAATTTGCATTGATAATTTGCTGCAAAAGTGCAGTTTGCTCAGCACAGATGATCAAACAATACAAGCCCCCCTATCAAATGGTTCATATTTGGTGTCTGTGCTCATATTTATCAAGAGTCTCAGAGTCGGAAAAGGGTCCCAAGTGACTCCGAGTGACGCAGCTTTGGTCCTAGTCATAGGTGTGGAGCTACAAGCACTTTGATGAATATTCCCGAATTTTGGAAACAACTGCAGGGCTTCACCAGGATTTAGGAGAGCCTGTGAGAAGCGACCAGAAGATGGCGTGCAGGCAGAGATCGACACACACCTCCCGGGAATGATGGAATGTTTCCGAAACACTGGACAATAAACTTGTAATGAGCTCACAATATTTCAGCCAATCCTCAACCGTTACATTCCCAGAAAATGACACAGAGGTCGAAAACGCGAACGTTAATACGTTGAACCTACAGGTAATAAGGGGTTAGGCTCCAGCGACACCCACAAACTATAAACATTCACTAGAGATTACCCAAAATGCACTTTGCCTCATGGAATTCTTTATAACAAAACTGTCTTTTTAATTATATGCACTTCTCATAACGACAAAGTAACCCGTAAAATGCAGTACACAAAATACAATCAGTTACGCGCCAAAAACATTTTTTCTCACTAGTCGTTAGCAACTTCCACATTTCCAATTACACAAACATGGACAGTTGCCACATTGTGGACAGCACTTAGGGGGCTAACGTCTAACTTGTCCTTGCACTTGATCCCAATCAAAGCTTTTGTCGCACCACAGTGAAGCTTCCGCAGGCACATCATGGTGGTCCAATTGTCCAGCATCATATGCACCAGTTTCAACATCTGATGACCAACTCACGTCGTCATCACGATCACTTGATTCAACGGTTTGTTCTAAAACTGCCTTTCCAGCTTCTCATTTACATGCCACAAAAACTCCGCCCACCTCATGAATATTGATGAGTTTCTACAGAGTGGCAAAATCCATAGAGATATTCCTGAGGTTTGGCAGCAGAATTTCATCCACAAGATGGCAGCAGAGTTGTGTCCCAAGAGTTTTTCGAGACTGTAAAGCAGATCATTAAATGTCCATCCATCCATCCATTATCCAGCCCGCTATATCCTAACTACAGGGTCACTGGGGTCTGTTGGAGCCAATCCCAGCCAACACAGGGCGCAAGGAAGAAAACAAACCCCAGGCAGGGTGCCAGCCCACCGCAGGGGGCGCACACACACACACACACACACACACACACACAGTGTTCTAATGCCTATTCTCTTCATGCCCAGTTGCAGTCCATTGGCTCAATGGGACTGTTTGTGGTGGTACAGCCCACCTCCCCAAACCTGAAACCATGTGGATTGGGAGTGAGCTACTCCTGCAGCTTGACTGATGCTTCCACTTCACGACGGGTGGACTCAGGAGACCTGCATGTAATGTCTGAGACTTGTGGTCATCACCAGTCCGTTCAGAGCGCTCAACTTGTGAGGCCATCCAGTGTCACTCGAGAGCTGCTCCGAGGGCATCCATGGTTTTATATTCCTGCCGCCAGACCAGACGGGCAAGTAAATCGGAGAGGACATTCGCCAGGATGTCACAACAACAACCCATCCATCTATCCATTATCTAACCCGCAATATCCTAATACAGGGTCACGGGGGTCTCTTGGAGCAAATCCCAGCCAACACAGAGCGCAAGGCAGGAAACAAACCCCGGGCAGGGCGCCAGCCCACCACAGGGCACACACACCCCCACACACTAGGGACAATTTAGAATCACCAATGCACCTAACCTGCATGTCTTTGGACTGTGGGAGAAAACCCACGCAGACACGGGGAGGACATGCAAAGTGAATCCGGGTCTCCTAACCACTAGGCAGCAGCGCTACCCAGTGCGCCACTGTGCCACCTCATTAAATGTCACCCGGGCTTAACCGTGTATCAGTGCTACCACTGGAAGGACTCCAATTCCCAGCAGCCCCCCCAAGGGGATTGCCCTCATTGGATGTCTGAAACAGGTGCAGGGGCTGCTGGGGACAAGAAGGGCCAGCGGGAAATTTGAAAATCGAGGCCGGCGAAGCAGCAAGAAAAAGGTCTGCGTTTCTGTGTATCCCGGGGGTCCCATCCAAAAGTAACTACCGTGAAGTCATTTGTACCGACAAGGAGGTCATGCCTGGGATTTGTCTGCGCCACTTAAGGACACTCTGAGACTCCCTGCCCCATAGCCTAATGCTGCCACCACCATATTTCACCCTAAGATGGCATTAAGTGGGTAATGAGCAGTGCCTGGTCTTTGCCAGGCTTAGTGCTTGAAGTTCAGCCCAATACGTTAAGTTGTTGTCTCTTCAAACCAGAGAAGCTTCAGGTGTCAGGTGCCTTTCACTCAAGATTGGCTTCCATCTTGCTATTCTGCCATGAATGTCTGACCAATGGAATGATACCAAAACCAAGCTCTTTGGCATCAACTCCACCCGCCGTGTTTGGAGGAAGAGAAATACTGAGCAGGACCCAATGAACACCATCTCCACAGTCGAACACGGAGGTGGACACCTCACACTCTGGGGCTGTTTTTCTGCTCACAAGATCTTGCATGGAGCTCCAGACCGAGGGTGATTGATTGTCATTTTATATTTATCTTCCATTTCCAAATAGTCACACCAACGGTTGTCACCTGACAACTTCTCTGAATCATTTAGATATTCACTCGCAAACTTAAGACAGGCCTGTACAGTACATGTGCCTTCTTGAGCAGGAGGGCACTGCAAGATGTCAATCCATGATGGCGTAGTGTGTTACCAATGGGGTTCTTGGTGACTGTGGTGGTCCTAACTGCCTTCAGATCATTCACAAGCCCCTTCCATGTAGTTTTGGGATGATCCCTCACGTTTCTCATCATCATCCTCAGCCCATGAGGCCAGATCTTGCATGGAGCTCCAGACTGAGGGCGATTTGATGGTAATTTTATATGTATCTTCCATCTCTGAATAATCACACCAACAGTTGTCACCTGACAACTAACAACTTCTCTGAATCATTTAGACGTTCACTGGCAAACTTAAGACGGGTCTGTACCTGTGCCATTTTGAGCAGGGGGGACCTTGCGGGTGCTGCAAGATTTCAATTCATGATGGCATAGTGCATTGCCAATGGGGTTCTTGGTGACTGTGGTGGTCCCAACTGCCTTCAGATCATTAACAAGCTCCTCCTGTGTAGTTTTGGGCTGATCCCTCACCTTTCTCATCATAATCCTCACCCCATGAGGTCAGATCTTCCATGGAGCTCCAGACCAAGGGTGATTGATGGTCATTTTATATTTATCTTCCATTTCTGAATAATCGCACCAACGGTTGTCACCCTCTCACCAAGCTTCTTGCTGATGGTCTCATAGCCCATTCCAGTCTTGTCCTTGACGTCCTTTGACAGCCCTTTGGTGTTGCCCATGGTGGTGGAGAGGTTGGAATGGAAGAAATGGATTCTGTGGACAGGTGAGCTTTATACACATCATGAGATGAGATCAGGAGGATCTGTGAGTGATTGATTGATTGATTGCAATCTGTGGGAGTCAGAATTCTGGCTGGGTTGTAGGGGATCAAATACTTATTTCACTCAATGACATCCAAATCAATTTATAACTTTCATGTGACTTTTTGGGATCGTTCCATTAAAATGAAACTGCCATAAACATTAGAGACTCTTCATTTCTTTTTGTGAGCAAACGTACAAATTCAGCTGGGGATCAAATACTTATTTTCCCCCACTATAGGTATGGTGTCAAGGAGAGGAATGAAGAAGGTCAAAGGATAGTGGATTTTGCCTAAAGGATGGACATGGCTGTGGTGAAAATGAATTTTAAGAAGAGGGAGGAACACCGGGTGACGTACAAGAGTGGAGGAAGATGCACACAGGTAGATGACATCCTATGCAGAAGAGTCCATCTGAAGGAGACTGAAGACTGCAAAGTGGTGGCAGGGGAAAGTGTAGTGAAGCAGCATAGGATGGTGGTCTGTAGGATGACGTTGGAGATCAAGAAGAGGAAGAGAGTGAGGGCAGAGCCAAGGATCAAATGGTGGAAGTTGAAAAAGGAAGACTGCAAGGTTGAGTTTAGGGAGGAGGTGAGACAGGCACTGGGTGGCAGTGAAGAGTCACCAGACAGCTGGGAAACTACAGCAGATGTAGTAATGGTGACAGCAAGAAGGGTGCTTGGTGTGACATCTGGACAGAAGAAGGAGGAAAAGGAAACCTGGTGGTGGAATGAGGAAATACAGGAGAATATACAGAGGAAGAGGATGGTGAAGAAGAAGTGGGATAGTCAGAGAGATGAAGAAAGTAGACAAGAGTACAAGGAGATAAGGCGCAAGGTGAAGAGAGAGGTGGTGAAAGCTAAAGAAAAGGCGTATGATGAGTTGTATGAGAGGTTGGACACTAAGGAGGGAGAAAAGGACCGGTGGGCTACAGAGAGGGGCCGAGCTGGGAAAGATGAGCAGCAGGTTAGGGTGATAAAGGATAAAGATGGAAACAAACTCACAAGTGAGGAGAGTGTGATGAGCAGATGGAAAGAGGACTTTGAGAGGCTGATGAATGAAGAGAACGAGAGAGAGAAGAGGTTGAATGATGTGGAGATAGTGAATCAGGAAGTGCAACGGATTAGCAAGGAGGAAGTCAGGACAGCGATGAAGAGGATGGAAAAATGGAAAGGCCGTTGGTCTAGATGACATACCTGTGGAAGCATGGAGGTGTTTAGGAGAGATGGCAGTGGAGTTTCTAACCAGATTGTTTAATGGAATCTTGGAAAGCGAGAGGATGCCTGAGGAGTGGAGAAGAAGTGGACTGGTGAAAATATTTAAGAATAAGGGGATGTGCAGGACTGCAGTAACTACAGGGGGATAAAACTGATGAGCCACAGCATGAAGTTATGGGAAAAGAGTAGTGGAAGCTCAGTTAAGAAGTGAGGTGATGATTTGAGAGCAGCAGTGTGGTGTCATGACAGGAAAGAGCACCACAGATGTGATGTTTGCTCTGAGGATGTTGATGGAGAAGTAGAGAGAAGGCCAGAAGGAGTTGCATTGTGTCTTTGTGGACCTGGAGAAAGCAAATGACAGGGTGAGGAGAGAGGAGCTGTGGTATTGTATGAGGAAGTCAGGAGTGGCAGAGAAGTACGTAAGAGTCGTACAGGATATGTACGAGGGAAGTGTGACAGTGGTGGGGTCTGCAGTAGGAGTGACAGAGGTGGGATTACATCAGGAATCGGCACTGAGCCCTTTCTTTTATTTGCAATGGTGATGCACAGGCTGACAGACGAGATTAGAAAGGAGTCCCTGTGGACTGTGATGTTTGCTGATGACACTGTGATCTGTAGCGAGAGTAGGGAGCAGGATGAGGAGACCCTGGAGAGGTGGAGATCTGCTCTAGAGAGGAGAGGAATGAAGGTCAGTAGGACCACCAAGACAGAATACATGTGTGTGAATGAGAGGGAGGTCAGTGGAGTGGTGAGGATGAAGGAAGTAGAGTTGGTGAAGGTGGAGGAGTTTAAATACTTGGGATCAACAGTACAGAGTAATGGGGATTGTGGAAGAAAAGTGAAGAAGAGAGTGCAGGCAGGGTGGAGTGGGTGGAGAAGAGTGTCAGGAGTGATTTGTGACAGACGGATATCAGCGAGAGTGACAGGGAAGGTCTACAGGACGGTAGGGAGACCAGCTATGTTATATGGGCTGGAGACGGTGGCACTGGCCAGAAAGCAGGAGACAGAGCTGGAGGTGGCAGAGTTAAAGATGCTAAGATTTGCATTGGATGTGATGAGGTTGGACAGGATTAGAAATGAAGACATTAGACGGTCAGCTCAGGTTGGACAGTTGGGAGACAAAGTCAGAGAGGCGAGATTGCGTTAGTTTGGACATGTGCAGAGGAGAGATGAGGGGTATTGAGAGAAGAGTGTTAAGGATAGAGCTGACAGGTAAGAGGAAAAGAGGAAGGCCTAAGAGAAGGTTTATAGATGTGGTGAGAGAAGATATGTAGGTGATGGGTGTGACAGAACAAGATGCAGAGGACAGAAAGATACGGAAGAAGATGATCCGCTGTGGCAACCCCTAACGGGAGCAGCCAAAAGAAGAAGAAGAAGTGTGGAAGTGGGCGGCAACAATTCAAAGACAGGGGTGTATCAAATTTAAGATAACAGAAGGGGTGTGTTTAAATTTAAAAAGGGGCGTGCACTTGAAAGGGGGCGGGGTATATTTAAGTTTGTGTGTGGAAGTGGGCGGTAACAATTCAAAAACAGGGGCGTGGCAAACCTAAGATAACAGAAGGGGTGTGTTTAAAATTCAGAAGGGGTGTGAACATGCAGGTGATGGGTGTGACAGAACAAGATGCAGAAGACAGAAAGATATGGAAGAAGATGATCCACTTTGGGGACCCGTAACGGGAGCAGCTGAAAGATGAAGATCAAGAGACGAATGACATGTACCATACCATACCATATCACATCATTCCCTAAGGCCACCTAATCCTAAACTGGGCTGCTGGGGTCTGAAGCCTTTCCCAGTAAACACAGGGTGTAAGGCAGGAACAATCCCCTTTTGGGGTATTGAGTGTCAATCGATGGGCAAAAATCACAATTTCTCCATTTCAAATTAAACGCACAACACAATAAAGGGAGCAGAAACTGAATGGGTCAGAACACTCTCAGAGTCGACTATAAATATAAAAATTAAATAGAGAAGTATTAAGATCTAAACAGAAACTGTAAGAATAGCAGGAAGACTAATTAAAACTAAACTGAATTTCTAATTAAGATCAGAAAAAATATAGAAATAGCAACAAGTACTGTAGAGAAAAAAGCTACAATAAGCTCGGGTCACACACGCGTGTGTCAGGTGTGTCTCGTTGGTGTGCTTTGAATAGAAACAAAGAAAACTGGTCTTACTACATGACTAAGCCCCGCCCTCCTCCTTTCTCTGCTACATGCTCTGTGACAAGCTGCACTACAGCCGCGGCAGCCATCAGGTCCCTTAAACAGGACGTTAAACGGGGTGTCCTTTGGAGCCCCAACCCTGCCTTTGTTTCTTTTGGATTTATTTACACTTGTGACTGAGCAACCAGAAGCCTATTTAAGCTCCATTTTAAACCTACGTGATAACGCAAAATGGAATAAAAACACATGGATTAATGGAATTCTATAAATGTGTGTAATTAGGTTCAGTTAACACCATTATTTTTTAATATGACTCACTCAAAAATACAGAAAAAACATAATTGTAATAACTGTGATGAGATGACTAAAGCAATAAAAATGCTGCAACTTGCAATCATTTCCCAAATCTCCAAATGTACCTTAATGTGCAGCCATACGTTCATTTAGTTATTGCTGGTTAAAGAATTACATTTGTTATGATAACCTTCACATTTAACTGGTCTTGGATTCCTTGGTACTGCTCAAGGTGGATAGATAGATAGATAGATAGATAGATAGATAGATAGATAGATAGATAGATA
>JANRMT010062814.1:6520716-6537390 GCA_026402145.1 Polypterus bichir lapradei
CTTTCATATCTATCTATCTATCTATCTATTATATAGTGCCTTTCATAATTATCTATCTATCTATCTATCTATCTATTATATAGTGCCTTTCATCTCTATCTATCTATCTATCTCGTTTCTACCTCTTATCATTGTTAAGTGGCAGTCCTCCCTGGTGAACATTGTCAGTACCACAATTAGCTGGGGACCAATCAGCTGAAGCTGGAACCTCACATTCGTTTTTGATCACTTGTATCAAAAACTGAGTCCGACAAGTCATAGTCCAGTTCAGAGATAATAGGCAAAGTGTCATACATGGAGAATTTTGCTTTACACATTCGCTTTGATCTCTCACCAGATGTCAGTTCCATTTTTGCCATTGTGTGCGCCTTGGTACTCACAAAAGTGCAGGGAATCCCGGTCAAACCAATAAATCTAACTTTCCTTCCAGCAATGAGAGTCCAACTAAAACATAATGGTCGGTTTTGTCACTGTTTACAGTTGATTACCATTGTCAACTCCTCCTTTTGACAAAAGTCGACATCAGCCCTGAAAGAGTTATTAATGGATTGGAATGTTACGATTTCTTTGGCTGAGTCATTGTATTGAGTTCAAACCAATGTCCGCTCTAAATTTCATGAGCTTAGCTGCATTGGACTCGAGTTTAACGAGATAATGGTGTGGAATGTTCATTGCCCCAGCTAGATGTACTCCTTGTGGACCACCAGGGGGCGCACAGTTCCCCAAACACCCGACACCACAAGTTCAGCACAACACACGTCTATTCAGCTATGGGAAATGTTTTTGCCTCATTGCCTACTGTAAATGTGTGGATGCTAAGGGTCACCGTTGCCCCTTTTTAACCCTAACAGACGCAGAAGACAGGTTAACAACGTCAAGAGGTAATTGAGTTTCTTCTTTTCTCTAAATAGTGCTCTCCAAGCACCACAGCCACCAATAGACAATTAAATAGTCACAATAATATTCTCAATTCTCTCCTCCACACCTCCCAGCAAGCTCTGTCTACCACTTCCCGACTCTGGCTCGCTTGCTGGGTCTTCGGCCATCCTTTAAATAGTGCCCAACCTGGAAATGCTTCTGTTCTTCCTCCCACATGACTTGCAAGCTATTCTGGGTCAGATGGAGATCTTAAGTTCTTTACTCAGTCCGGAAGTACTTCGGGGATCCCGTCCACCTGATCCATTAGTCCTTCCGGGCTCTAGGGAAATTATTACTCCTCAGGTCCTTTCACAGCACCCCCTGGCAGCACCTATGGCAGCCAACAGGGCTGAGAAACCAAACTCCAACTCCCAGGATGCCCTGCCTGAATCCAGGGCACCACTATATTCCAGGGGAGCTGCCATCTAGGGTCTTGGGGGAGGCAGTGTTGACAAGTAGCTGCCTTCCCTCATCCTTTCATTGTCGATGTGTCCCGGCCCGGTCCATCACACCACCCATACGACACAGGACTGTAAGCACGATAAGCACAGTCCACAGCACACAGCGCTCTCTCTCTCTTCTTTGCCTCTCTTCCTCCTGACTCAGGCTCTCAGAGTAGTGCCGACTGGCTCCTTTTATAGGCTACCCGGGATTACCCCCCGGTGGTCCATTAGCGTGGTCCTGAAGCACTTCTGGGTGAGGTGGAAGCCTTAATAAAGTAGGGCATGCCAGCCTCTAGTACCCCCTGGTGGTGCCCATTGAACCCAACAGGGTGTCTGGTGATCTTCTTCCAACAGCACTTGCTTTCCGGGTGTGGTGGAAGACCAGCATAGTAGGCCTGTGAAGAAATAAGTCGATAGGAATGGCGAGCTTTGTTGGGCCAAATGGCCTGTTCTCGTCTCGAGTGTTCTAATGTCCTAATGAAGGCTTTGCAGCACCCCTTGGTGGCACCCACGGAACCCAACAGGGCTGTGGCAAACTCCCAGGTCCCAGCATGCCCTGCGGGAATCCATGGTGTTACAGCAACCCAGGTTTTCACTAGGCTCTGTCCTCCCGGGGGAAATAAAGCCCTGAAGACACTCTCGCTCACCTGGCCCATCCCTTACACAGGCGTCCCGGCCGTCCACCTCACCCTGTTCTGACACTCTGGGCAGCCCCTCAGTTGTATGGAGTTTTGCAGTCTCAGAAGCACTTAAGGAAACCGCCACCTGCTCTCTGGGAGACAAAGCAGTGTGAACCAGGACTGCAAAGGTGCCATCGATTGGGCGGCTTTTCCAAATAATTAATAAAACAATAAACGACGGCATCTCCAGGAAACGTCACTTAGAAACGAGTGACCCCAGCTTGAAGTCTACACGGCTGCGTCACCACCTAGCAACCCAAACATTAGGGGTTAAAGCAAGCGACATGACGACCATCTGGACTGTGAGGGGCTTTTGAAGCAGCGTGCAGCCCCCCTGATGTAGCCTTAGAGGAATGGTAACATCCAAACAAGCTGAGCAAGTTGTCATCAGCCTCCATCCATCCAATACCAAAGCTGATGAATCCACCAGACCAATCATCTTATTTGATGTGTGAAAAAGTAAGTACCCCCTTTGGAAACTGTTGACATTGTCCACGTATTTGAACAGGCAGACATTAGGTCTTCAGGGAGACTGGGCCTACAGATACAGGCCTGATGTGGCGTTGATTTGCCACGTGGCCCCTCCATTTGTCATCATTTCAAATCCACCCAATTAGAATCAGGTGTTCCAGATGAGGTGCCAATGATTAGAACATCCTTAGGGCATCTGGATGTGGACCTGACTGTCTTATTTGAACCACAGGGATTGAGGGTCTGGATTTCCTCTTTGCTATTGATGTGTGTGTGTGTGTGTGGCATCATCATGCCGAGGTCCTCAGAAAGAAGGTTGTGGATGCCTAAGGGTCACGGCAAAGGATTTCAAAAGATCTCCAAATTATTTGAAATCAGGCCTTGCACTGTAGAAAACATCATCCTCAAATGGCGTCAATTTCAAATGAGATGTCCAGGACTGGCTGGTCCAGCAAATTCAGGCCAAGAGAGGACCATTTGATGCTAAAAGAAGACTCCAAGAACGACACAGATTCATTGTGAAATCCACAGGTAACTCTTGAAAGAGCTGGTGCCCAAAATGCACACGTTTGACCTGCATACACGTACCACATACACTTCAAGTGTGTATAGGGGGGTCCACAATTTCCATACATATTTTCTTTTATGGGTTACTTTGACACTGTAAGAATGACTCAAACTCTGGAAATGTTGCTGTGAGTGCGAAGTGTGCCAGGAAAAACACGTTGATGCCCAGCAAGAACATCAGAACAACTTTGCCATTGAGCATCTAAACCAGGTGTCCCCAACTCCGGTCCTAGAGGGCCCACGGTGGCTGCAGGTTTTCATTCTAACCCTTTTCTTAATTGGGGACCTGTTTTTGCTGCTAATTAACTTCTTTTGAGTTCATTTAATTGACTTGTTACCCTAAATTTCTTTATCGTTCCTCTGAATTGCTTCATTTCTTTCCTTAAACAGAAATGAAACGTGAAGTGAGTGAGCCCACAGAAGACCAACTCAGTCAGGGCCTCAAACTCCAATCAATTTCATTCCAACCAGCTTCTTAATCAGGCTTTGATTCTTGTCGTTAATTGAACCCGTTCTTTAATTTCATGGCTCGTTGCTCTCGTTGTGCAATGGCAGACATTTCTGAAATTGTTGATTTTCTCTTTTCTAAGAGCCCCCTGTTAAAATGTTTTGTGGACCTGAGCAGATCAGCATTCCCGAGACCCTCACCTTTCTTTATTTTCAGATATTGTATGATGGACATATGGAAAATGAAAAGTCTGTCGAGGATGCCAGGGGCGACGACCCGGCCGGGACGCTTTGAAGGACCGGAAGTGGGCGTGCGCCCATCTGGAATCACGTGGGGGCCGCCTTCCTGGTTGCTTTGGGGGCCATGGGTTCAGGGCGTGGAAGCCCAACCCTGTAGGGGCCCGTGGTCACCGCCAGGAGGTGCCCCAATGCCTTGGGGACTTGTGACCTCAGCACTTCCGCCACACCAGGAAGTGCTGGGGGGAAGAATTAGAAGGATACCCGGAGAGCTGCCGGGAGGACAGCCGGCACTTCCGCCACGCTGGGGCGTGGCCAAGAGGGGAATGCCGGGAACCACCTGGAGCTCATCCGGGAGAGTATAAAAGGGGCCGTCTCCCTTCATTCAGGGCTAGAGTCGGGTGGAAGGAGGACAAGGCACGAGAGAGGTGTGGAGGCGGCGGCCCGAGAAGAAGGCATTTGTGGCCAGGACTGAGTGTTGGGGTGTTTTGTGCACATTGGACTGGGTCTGAGTGACCATAAGTATTGTATATATTTGTAAATAAACACGTGTGGTGGTTGAAGAACAACATGTCCGCCTGTCTGTGTCCGGGTCAAGTCCACAAGTCATGTATTCATGTATTAGCATAAGTAGATATAAAACATTTAAGCATTAAACTTAGTGTGAGCTTTAACACAAATCAGTTATGCCAAGCAAATAGTTAAATAAAGGCACATGAGATATTTCGGATTTAACTGAGGTCAGAGTGAAACCGCCACTATTTAATAACCCAAAAGGACGGAAAAGGGGGAGAATGATGAATGGAGACAGCCCGAAGTCAGAGAAGGGGGGACACCTGGCAGTTGAAGTCCAGCTAGGAAATAAGGGAAGCAAGAAAAAGATCATGAATGGCAAAACATAAAAATATTGGTGTTTTCCGAGAAGACCCGAAAAGGTGCCAGCCGGAGTGAGGAGTTAGATTAAGCAGCGAACGAGCTGTGTTGAGCGAGGTCAAGATGATAAGAAATGATTATATTAACTGTAACTTATGGCTTGTTCGAGGATCAACTTGATTTGGCCTAATTGGGTCGAGTCCGTGTTATTGTTTTATTGCAGTAAAGCTAATTACTCTGTTTGCCTATCCTTTGACTCCTAGAGCCTTCTTTCAAGGGGAGAATCTTTGGCATATTTTAAGCTTCCACAGACACAGTTTGCTGCTCATTTGGTATCTCATGATTGTTTGGCTGCTTATTAAGGAAAAAGAAACAATTAAGGGGTCAGAGTCTTCAAGAGCAAGTCAATTACAATTAATTCAAAAGAAGTTCATTAGGAGCAAAAACAGGTCACTAATTAAGAAAAGGGTTAGAATGAAAAGCTGCAGCCACTGCGGCCCTCCAGGACTGGACTTGGGGAACCCTAATCTAAACTGTGGAGTGGTCTGCTTACTAATATAAGAGTCTCAGCTTTCAGATCCCAGCTGAAGACTCACTAGTTAAGTTTAGCACACCCTGACTAGAGCTGCTGATCAACTGTGTAGACTGCATCTCTGTTGTCAGTCATTAGCACTAAAACAGAAGTAACATGACAGTTAGAATGTGTTACTAACCCTCACCTATTCTGTTTCTCTTCCTGGTACTCAAATGTGGCACTTGGTGCCCACCTGCCGAGTTGTTTTGCCTGCCTAAGTTAAAGTCATCTCTGATGGAGGATCGCAGGAATTGTCGGGTAGAGGGGTCCTTTCATCGGATTGGCTGGCCCAGCACTGACTCAGCTGTGGAA
Source organism: Polypterus bichir lapradei (assembly GCA_026402145.1). Taxonomy (NCBI): domain Eukaryota; kingdom Metazoa; phylum Chordata; class Cladistia; order Polypteriformes; family Polypteridae; genus Polypterus; species Polypterus bichir. The sequence goes on from JANRMT010062814.1 coordinate 6,526,239, forward strand.
TGGCCAATAGGGGGAGGCAGCTTGATGGCTGAGGTCTCCAGGACTCTGAACAAATCCAAATCATATTATGGGATATCTTCTACTGTTCAATTCTGCTCTGTACTTGTAATATTTCTATTGTACTATTATATATCCCACACTATGCGACTCTTCAATTCCACCCGGGGGAGTAAATGCTAACTTTTTTCATTTTTATTACTATTTAATTTAATATTGTTTCTTTGTATCAGTATACTGCTGCTGGATTATGTGAATTTCCCCTTGGGATTAATAAAGTATCTATCTATCTATCTATCTATCTATCTATCTATTGTATTGAGGATGACTTGTGTCCTGTTCCGTGTATTGTATTGTATTTTATTGACCCCCTTCTTTTCGACACGCACCGCACTCCCAACCTACCTGGAAAGTGTTCTCTCTTTGAACTGCCTTTCCCGAGGTTTCTTCAATTTTTTTCCTACAAGATATTTTTTGGGAGTTTTTCTTTCTCTTCGTAGAGAGTCGAGGCTGCGGGGCTGTCAAGAGGCAGGGTCTGTGAAAGCCCATTGTGGCACTTCTTGTGTGATTTTGGGCTCTACAAAAAATAAATTGTGTTGTATTGTATTGTATTATATTGTATGTAGGCAAATATCAGACCTTCTGAAACAATGTGCTCTGGACACACTAACAGTTGACATGTTAACATTTCAGGAGATGAACCTCAACTACAAAGCGTGGAGCTGCAAATGTCCTGGTTTGGGGTTGCTTTGCTGCCTCAGGACCCTGGGCATCTTGCAGTCATCAAATCAACAATGAATTCTGCAACATATCATAGTGCGACTGAGGAGAATGTAAGGCCCTCTACCCAAGAGATGAAGATAAACAGGTTATGGACCTTTCAACATGATAATAGTCTGAAGCACGCAAGTGAACCCACCAAGGAATGGCTCAAAATGAAGACATGGAGGGTTATGGACTGGCCTGCTCAAAGCCCTGACTTGAATCCCATTGAAATATTGTGGTGGTGGGTTTTGAAGCTGGCAGCACGTACAAGAAAACCCAGAATAATACAATACAATACAATTTATTTTTTGTAGAGCCCAAAATCATACAAGAAATGCCGCAGTGGGCTTTAACAGGCCCTGCCTCTTGACAGCCCCCCAGCTTTGACTTTCTAAGAAGACAAGGAAAAAACACCCAAAAAAAAAAGCGTTGTAGGGAAAAAAATGGAAGAAACCTTGGGAAAGGCAGTTCATAAAAAAAGACCCCTTTCCAGGTAGGTTGCGCATGCAGTGGGTGTCAAAAAAAATGAGGTCAATACAACACAAAACACAGAACAAAACAAATCCTCAATACAGTATAAAAATACAAAATTTACAAGTATGGACCAGAATTCCACAGTAGATGATATCCCATAATAGGATTTGGATTTGTTCAGAGTCCTGGAGACCTCAGCCTTCAAGCTGTCTCCCCCTATTGGCCATTCCACAGCTGAGTCAGTGCTGGGCCAGCCAATCCGATGAAAGGACCCCTCTACCCGACAATTCCTGCGATCCTCCACCAGAGATGACTTTACTTTAGGCAGGCAAAACAACTTGGCAGGTGGGCCGTGGCACCAAGTGGCACATTTGAGTACCGAGATGAGAAACAGAATAGGTGAGGGTTAGTAACAAATTCTAACTATTATATTACTTATGTTTTAGTGCTAATAGCTATCAAAAGAGATGCAGTCTGTACAGTTAATCAGCAGCTCTAGTCAGGGTGTGCTAAACTGAAGTCGTGAGTCTTCAGCCGGGATTTGAAAGCTGAGACCGAAGGGGCATCTCTTATAGTAGCAGGCAGACCACTCCACAGTTTAGGGGCCCTCTAGCTAATAGCTCGAGCTCCCACTGTTATTTTATTAATCCTTGGGATAAGCAGACCGGCATCTTGAGATCTTAATGTGCGCTCAGATTTGTAAGTCAAGATAAGTTCAGATATGTAGGCCGGACCTCGGCCATTTAAGGCTTTATATGTTAAAAAGAGGATTTTGAAATCTGCCCTAAACTTAACTGGGTGCCAGTGTAAGGACTTGAGGACACGGGTTTTGTGTTCGTATTTTCTTGTTCTTGTAATAATTCTTGCAGCAGCATTTTGGATTAACTGGAGGCTGAATAAAGAACAGTTTGAACATCCAGTGAACACCGCATTGCAGTAGTCAATCGTACTAGAAATAAATGCAGGAATTAATTTCTCACAATCCTGCTGATTTGGAAAGCTCCTTAATTTCCGAATATTTTTAAAATGGAAGAAACATGATTTGGATAACTTTGTAATGTGCGCTGAAGTAATTTTGCGTGGAGGAGTGCTCCAAAATTATACAGAGTTGAAGTCAGAGACTGGTGGGCAGTTATGTAGAAGTCATTTTCGCTAAAGGGGGCAATTCCAGCTTCTGAGGCCCAGGGTGGGCTTACTTTAATCTCAGTAGACCATCACATCTATTGATATATTTGTTGAATAAATGGTCGAGATGGCAATGTTTGCCAATGCTCAAGTATATCCCCTTTAGCTGTACATTCGGTTTACATGAAGATCTACTGTTTGCCTGGTCAGATATGTTGAAGTAGCCATCAATTTCCATGGGGTGCACATAATTTTGCACACTACTGTATATAACCTTTTTCACTGTTGAGTTTTATTTTTTAATAGCAGCTTACCAAGGTTTTGGTCAGCCTTTGTAAAGAAGGAGCTCCTAGAGCATCCCTTATACCCAAAAGGATGCCAGGTGTGCCAGGTATACTTCATCTATTAAATGAGTAAACATTAGAAAGCGATGATCAAATGGATCCTCCATATAATTAAAGGGTTTCAGGTTACGGTTTAAAGGAGTGAATTCTCGACTGGTTTCTGACTTCGATTTTTGATTTCATTTTGGCTTTAGTGGTTCCTTAGGCTTGATTTTCAACAGTGGACATGAAGAAGTTCTAAAGTAGTTGGAGAGCAGTCTGAAATCGCTGAGGTAGTCATGAGATGGTAGAAATGAGATGAGAAATGAGTCATGAGTCATGAGATGGTAGAAACATCATAGTGCCTTCTTCTCCACGGTGGTAATATACAGGGTGGTGCATGAAAAACCGAACCATCTCCAACTCCAATGTCGACATACGTTTCTTAGCCCGTACACAAAACGAAAAATATGCAATACAAAAATCTGTACTTACTGGTTAGAGGAGGTGCTGGAAATGATTTCCTTGTGCGTCAATACACTTTTCTGCACGCCATTGTCATAGACGCGACGCAGCTCAGCCGCTTCAATTTTTCCAGTTTTACTCCAAATATCATCCTTCAGTTCCTCTAATGTCTTTGGATTATTGACATACACTTTTTCCCTTCAGATTGCCCCACAGATACAAGTCGCAAGTGGATAGGTCCGGTGATCTTGGTGGTCACAAACCTTTGCTGACAGTTTGTTTCTCTGTGAAGACGTTGTGACTCGCGAGAACTGTGACATGTCGCTCCATCCTGTTGAAAGATGGCGTACCCACTGGTTCACCGCTTCCTTACTAATGCACAGTTGGGGCTGCTGACCCTGCCGCAACAACGAGGCTCCGTGATTGTGACGGCACCCGCCTGTATAATAGCTCGAGCCAGCCGGTCGGAGACAGATCGGTTTTTCGTACGCCACCCTTTATTTGTACCAGGTGAGGTCGTCTGTGGTGTGGACAACAAGATATTTGAAACTGTCTCCACCGGATTGTTGTTAATACTAATGGGGTGGTTATGCCCACTTCACTTGCTGACATTCAGGCGTAAACTGTTGCCGTGACACCAGTGTGACAACGGACTCTCCACTTCATCCAGATAAGCCTTCTCATTATTGTGAGATATCAGGCATATCAGAGCTGTGTCATCAGCAAACTTGCCCATGATGTCCTAGTCATGCGCAGCCATAGAAGGGAGTACATTAGAGGGCTCAGCATGCAGCCCCGTGGAGCCCCTGTATTAAAAACGAGGGATGGTGAGGTGTGGCAAGCAACATGAACCACCTGGGGGTTTGCCTGTCAGAAAGTTAAAATTACCCCAGCTGCACCATGACGTGTTAAGCCTGTCTATGAGCTTGGTGAAGAGCTTAGAGGAGTTTATCGTGTTAAATGCTAATCTGTAGTCTATAAAGAGAATTCACATCATAGCCCCCTCTCTTGTTGTCCAGGTAGGCCAGTACTGTATGGAGGAGGTTATCCTCTGTGGATCTCCTGGAATGATATGTGAACTGTTATGGACTCAGTATGTTTGTTGGAGACAAGACTAGCCTCTCAAAAACATTTTTTGTTATATAAAAGAAAATTTGACAGAAGAACGTGCATATAATTAGCATTAGGGTTAGGGTTCATCCATCCATCCATCCATGTTGCATCCATACGCAAAATAGAGAAACTGAGAAATGATGACAGCCTTGATCAGGTAATGAAACGCAGACAAACCTGCTAAATGATGACTCATATATAATAATTCATACCATTGAGCCGTTATTAGAATTTGAGTTGGTGTGACAACCATATCACAGAACAAAAGTGACGAGTAAGGCATATAAACTCTTGTTTTAATTGACTTTTAAAATGGCCAATGCTGCATATCTGCACTGGCGAACTTTTATAGTTTTCCTAGGGTTATATCAGCTACCAGTTAATGTCACGAATTACAGAGTTTCTAAGCCTAAAGCCCCATAAATAACTCAAAATGCCCATTAGAGGGGGAAAACCGTCAAATCCCGGACAGTCAAGAAAGGACAATCACAGAATCTTTAAAAAAAATAAAAGATTCATTGTCACAAAATGCTACAAAATAATCAAAGCTTCAAAATGCACAAAAAGGCTGAGAAGGAGTTGCCTGAAAAAAGACAATCCGGTAGCGAACGAAGTTCCAATACGCCATGCAAAGATTATCTAAGGAAAAAAGAGCAAAGAAATACACAAAAGCGCACAATTCATAAGAAATCTAATGAAACTCACCAACGCCAGGTAATGGGCAGGTGGCCCCATCTACTGGGGGACCACCCCCAAAACACATGGCACATTAAAAAAGATGACATGAAAAGGCTAAAGAAACAACAATGTTAACGTAACAAAATGAACAAAAGGGACATTTGAACCTCAGGCCTTTGAGGACCCCGGCTGAAATATTATGGGGGAAATAAGTATTTGATCCCCAGCTGAATTTGTATGTTTGCTCACTTAGTAAGAAATGAACTGACTCTAATTGTTATGGTAGTTTTATTTTAATGGAGAGAGACAGAATATCAACCAAAAATCCTGAAAAACACAAAATTACATAAAAGTTATACATTGATTTGTATGTCATTGAGAGAAATAAGGACTTGATCTCCTACAGCCCAGTCAGACTTCTGGCTCCCACAGATTGGCTGTGTGCCCATGTGGCCCACAGATTACAATCAATCAACCAATCAATCAATCAATCAATCAATCACAGATACTCCTGATCTCAACTCGTGATGTGTATAAGGCACACCTGTCCACAGAATCCGTTTCCTCCATTCTAACCTCTCCACCACCATGGGCAACACCACAGAGCTTTTCAAAGGACGTCAGGGACAAGGCTGGAGTGGGCTACGAGACCATCAACAAAAAGCTTGGTGAGAAGGTGATGACTTGATTTGGAAATGGAAGAAATAGAAAATGACCATCAATCGCCCTTGTTCTGGAGCTCCATGCAAGATCTGGCCTCATGGGGTGAGGATGATCATGAGAAAGGTGTGGGATCAGCCCAAAACTACACAGGAGGAGCTTGTTAATAATCTGAAGGAGTTGGGACAATCACAGTCACCAAGAACCCCATTGGTAACACACTGTGCCATCATGGATTGGCATCTTGCAGTGCCTCCCGGCTCAAGAAGGTACATGTACTGTACAAGTCCATCTTAAGTTTGCCAGTGAACATCTAAATGATTCAGAGAAGTTGTCAGTTATCAGGTGACAGCAGTTGGTGCGATTATTCAGAAATGGAAGATAAATATAAAATTACCATCAATCACCCTCAGTCTGGAGCTCCATGCAAGATCTGGCCTCATGGGGTGAGGACGATCATGAGAAAGGTGAGGGATCATCCCAAAACTACACAGGAGGAGCTTGCTAATGATCTGAAGGCAGTTGGGACCACCACAGTCACCAAGAACCCCATTGGTAACACACTATGCCATCATGGAGTGGCATCTTGCAGTGCCCCCTTGCTCAAGAAGGCACATGTACTGCACATGCCCATCTGGAGTTTGCCAGTGAACATCTAAATGATTCAGAGCAGGCTTGGGAGAAAGTGCTGGGTCCGATGAAACCAAAATCGAGTTCTTTGGCATCAACTCGACCCTCCATGTTTAAAGGAAGAGAAATGTGGAGGATGACCCAAAGAACACCATCTCAACAGTCTGGCATGGAGGTGGACACATCACACTCTGGGGCTGTTTTTCTGCTAAGGGTACAGGATGACTTCACCACATTGAGCGGCCAATTAATGGGGCCGTGTACCATAAAATCTTGGACGAGAACTTTCTTCCCTCAGCCAGAACACTGTAGATGGGTCATGGATGGGTCTTCCAGTATGACAATGACCCCAAAACATCCCACCAAGGCGAACAAAGGAATGGCTAAAGAAGAAGCACCTTAAGGTCATGGAGTGGCCTCCTAGTCGGTGTGCAGACCTCAGTCCCATAGAAAATCTGCGGAGGGAGCTGAAGCTTCAATTTGCCAAGCTTCTGTGGATTTGTGTGCTTTATACACATCACGAGTTGTGATCAGGAGGATCTGTTACTGATTGAGTGATTGATTGTAATCTGTGCGAGTCAGAACTCCGGCTGGGTTGTAGTCGATCAAATCCTTATTTCACTCAATGACATGCAAATCAATTTATAACTTTTATGTTATGTGTTGGGCGGCACGGTGGCGCTGCTGCCTCGCAGTTAGGAGATCTGGGTTCGCTTCCCGGGTCCTCCCTGCGTGGAGTTTGCATGTTCTCCCCGTGTCTGCGTGGGTTTCCTCCGGGCACTCCGGTTTCCTCCCACAGTCCAAAGACATGCAGGTTAGGTGGATTGGCGATCCTAAATTGGCCCTAGTGTGTGGTTTGTGTGTGTCCTGCGGTGGGTTGGCACCCTGCCTGGGATTGGTTCCTGCCTTGTGCCCTGTGTTGGCTGGGATTGGCTCCTGTGACCCTGTGTTTGGATTCAGCGGGTTGGTAAATGGATGGATGTTATGTGTTTTTTCTGGATTTCTGGTTGCTATTCTGTCTCTCTCCATTAAAACGAAACTACTATGAAAATTAGAGAGACTCTTCATTTCTTTGTAAAGGAGCAAACGCACAAATTCAGAAGGGGATCAAATACTTATTACCTCACACTGTACAGCAGATTGTCACTTCGCAGGATTAGAAACCAATGCAATGTTATCGATAAATAAGTGAAAACACAGGTGTGATTGTGTTAAATGAAGAACTATAATCTGTAAACAGCATCCACACGTAATTCCCTCTCCTGTTGTTCAGGTGGGCCGGTACTGTATGGAAGATCAAGATGATGGCCTCCTCTGTGAAACTCCTGGAGTAATACGTGAACTGTGATGGAGCCAGTTCTTTGGGCATCGAATGTCATTTTTGATTAAACTCTCAAAACACTTTGTTGCTATCTATCTAACTTGGATAAAGACATATCTTAAATAATTTAATTAATACATAAATATATAATAACAAATTTGACCGTAAAAAAATACGGAAGCCGAGAGAGGACGTGCAATATCGTTATTTTTTTAATTGTTTCCTCGAGATGACGGACTCATTTTATCAACATCTCGAGAAAACAAACTTTATTTTCTCGAGATAATGGAATAATTTTATCGAGATCTTGAGAAAATGAACTTTGTTTTCTCAAAATTATGAAATAATTGTATCTAACGTCTAATGTTTAGCATATTGAAGCCACGTCCTGTTTGAAATGGCAGAAGAGCAGAACTGTACTGATCAGTACCTCACATTGAGTCAAGGACTCACACAGGCTGAAATATGTTTATGCCTTAGTATAGAAAATAATAACGTTAGTCAAGTTTAAGAAGACGGTTAGCAAGGCTTCAGCTGTATTGGTGTCACAATCTAAGCGAGTCTGATGCCAGGAGCAAAGGTTGAGTTTCGTTTTCTCGAGGTCGCGATAAAGTTATTCCGTTATCTCAAGAAAACACATTTTCTTTTTTTTTGACATCTCCATAAAATTATTCTGTTATCTCGAGAAAACAAATGTTCGTTTTCTCAACATCTCCATAAAATTATTCCGTTATCTTGAGAAAACAAATTTTCGTTTTCTCGACATCTCCATAAAATTATTCCGTTATCGCGAGAAAATAAAGTTCGTTTTCTCGAGATCTCGATATAGTCTGTTATCTCGAGGAGACTATTTTAAAAAAATAATGATATTGCATGTCCTCTCTCGGATTCCATAAAAAAATCCTCAGACTATCCCACTTTTTTTAAAAAGCTGCAGTACCACTTGTTTCCACCAGATGGTGCTCACACAATCGCTGCCTTAGGCCATTGATGTCATTTCCAGACACCTTGCCCTTCTTACTCTGCCTTGAGATACTCTCTATATCTAAGTGGTGCTGTCTGTATTATAATTACTGAGCATGGGAAAGGCGCTCCATAACTCAAATATATTATTATTTGTAGATACCACATGGGCTGGACTGGCATTGCAGCCAGGAGATGGGATGGTACCTTACACGGATGGGTGGCTCCTGGAAGGCAGACAGGCATCCCAGCCAGGGAAGAGAAAGGGGACAGACCCGAAAGAGATGACCCAGATTAGACGGACGGACAGCTCACCGGAAGTTGAAGAGGTCACTGGGGACTTTCTATTCACCCCAGATGGTAGATGGCAGCAGCCCTCCATGATGGCACCCATTCGGGAACCAGCAGGGAATGTTGGGAGATGTAGTCCGGCAATACAGCCCTGCTGGGGACCATGGGTACTGCAAAGGGGCTATGTAGGGAGATGTGCTCCCCAATTTATGGGACTTCCATGTGACCCTGAAGTACTTCCATTGGGCAATCGCCCTGGTACCGGAAGTACTCTCTGGTCTGTAATAAAAGGGACCACACTCTCTTATCCAGGTGATTCGGAGCTGGGAGGACGCGGAGCAACACTCAACTGGAGGAGGGCAGTGTGGCGGTGAGAAGAGGAAGAGAGGTATTGTGGAGAGAAAACCTGTGTATTTGTGCTTGTGTTACTTTATGGAAGAATTTGATAAATAAACCTTCCATTATTTGAACCCAGGACTCGGGTTTGGGGCTCGCTAATGCCCCTTGGTTCCATCACATATTATTATAGCGCCTTTCTCATGACTGAAATGACCCTGCATTCCAGTGGCATGGGGGGCTTCACATTCCTCTTCAGGTTATATTGATCCATCTTCCTCCATCTTGTATGCATTTTCCTATGTTTGGGCCACTGGTTGGTACAGCTGGCACTGGTGCCAGTCTGCTACACCTTTAACAGCTTGAGACAAACTGATAATTAATTAGCGCCGTCATTTCAAACAAACTGAGCCATGGCTTAAGTGCTCTTGTGACATGGTGGCCTGAAGTGATGTCAGCGCCAACTCCACTGGTCCTAAATTAGCTTCTGCCAGGCTAATTAGCATTGTTGTAATGGAGCCCATGGAGTGGGGCTGCCTTCAGGCCTCATGGGACAGAATTGCTCTCCTGCTGAGAAACAGCCAGGACCCTTGTGTTCCTGAAATGATAATCTCATTAATTATGATAAATGACACTCACAACCATCCATTATTAACCAGCATTGATCTCTGAGGATGCAAATAAGAAGGAGTGACCCCCACCCTGCAGTGATGAGCAAAGTCTTCTCAGGGGATGCTGAGCCCCCCATTATTGGATTCAAAGCTGAACCTCCTTACATAGTGCAAGGGGGGGCCGGTGGGGCCAAAAAAAAAAAAAAAAAATAGAGGAAAAGGAAATTGGGGTATTTTTGTAGTCTTGAAAAATTCTGCAGGAGTGGCTCAGGTGGTGGTCCGCCTAAAGGGTAGCGACACATTAACTTTTACAATGGACACGCCGGTGAGATAACATACAAGACGTTAATTGTGACGAACAGAGACTGGTAACCATGGGTCTGGCATCTCTAACTGGAGTCCAACCTCAGCTCCATTGTCATATGTGTCATATGTCACTCGCCTTTGTGTTTTCCTGTTCCCATGGATGGCTTTCATATTTTTTTGCCATTCTGCAGCACTATTGGCTTGTTTTGCATCATAACACTTTTTATCTTTGTTCTCCATGAAAACATTTTGCTACCAAAAAGTAATCATAAGAGGAGACAATGCTCTACATCAGGGGTCCCCAACTCTGGTGCTGGTGGGCCGCAGTAGCTGCAGCTTTTCATTCTCACCCTTTTCCTAATCAGTGACCAGTTTTTCACTGTTAATTAACTCCTTTTCCCTTCATTTTAATAGCCCAGTTTTTATGGATTGATTTGTTTCTTCATTAAATGGCAGCCAAACAGAAATGAGACGTGAAATGAGCCGTTAGATGACCAGCTAAACTGGAATGTCAAACTCCAGCCAATTTCATTCCAACCAGTTTCTTAATGAGAAGCCAATTCTTGCTGTTAATTAACGCTGTTACTGAATATCAGGACTTGTTGCTGCTCTTGTTTCTGCCACAGCAGACTGCTGTTTTCCTGTTTTTTCTAAGACCACCATCAAGATGTTTTGGTCAGTTGGGCAGACCAACATGACCGAGACCTTCGCCTTTCTCTATTTTCAGGTCAGCTGGTCGTGTAGCGGCTTGTATTATGTATCATTATTGTTTGGCTGCTCATTAAGGAGAAAAGAAACAACTAAGTCACGTCAGTTAAAACTAAAGCAAAAAAAGTTAATTAGCAGAAAAAGTGGCCCACCAATTAAGTAGATGGTTAGAATGAAAGACTGCAGCCACTGCGGACCACCAGGACCAGAGCTGGACACCCCTGAACTAAGGGGTCTGAGTCACATCAATTTAAACTAAAGCAAAAGAAATTAATTAGCAGCAAAAATTGCCCACCAATTAAGAAGATGGTTAGAATGAAAGCCTGCAGCCACTGCGGACCACCAGGACCAGAGCTGGACACCCCAAAATAAGGGGTCTGAGTCAC
>JANRMT010062814.1:6537400-6559296 GCA_026402145.1 Polypterus bichir lapradei
CCACCAGGACCAGAGCTGGACACCCCTGAACTAAGGGGTCTGAGTCACATCAATTTAAACTAAAGCAAAAGAAGTTAATTAGCAGCAAAAATGGCCCACCAATTAAGAAGATGGTTAGAATGAAAGCCTGCAGCCACTGCGGACCACCAGGACCAGAGCTGGACACCCCTGAACTAAGGGGTCTGAGTCACATCAATTTAAACTAAAGCAAAAGAAGTTAATTAGCAGCAAAAATGGCCCACCAATTAAGAAGATGGTTAGAATAAAAGCCTGCAGCCTCTGCGGACCACTAGTACCAAAGCTGGACACCCCTGAACTAAGGGGTCTGAGTCACGTCAATTAAAACTAAAGCAAAAGAAGTTAATTAGCAGCAAAAATGGCCCACCAATTAAGAAGATGGTTAGAATGAAAGACTGCAGCCACTGCGGACCACCAGGACCAGAGCTGGACACCCCTGCTCTACATGGCGTGCGGTCATTGGTAGAGTCCCTCAAGGGTCTGTTCTTCGTATGTTCCCTTTTGCGCCCTCCCCCACCATAAGCGATCATCTAAGGGGGAGGAGCGAAAACTTAAGATTCATCAAAAATTTCGATCTCCGGTTTTTCGACGGATCTCAATGTTTTAGGGTCCCCTGATATCAAAAACACTGATATCTCGATGAAGGGTGTGTGTCTGTCTTTGTGTCTGTGAGTGTGTGTCACAGTTTCTTGAGGACGGTCAAGAGCTAAAACAGCTGGATGGAAAAATCCCAAACTGGAAACGGAATCCTGTTAGGAGATGACGATGTGCTGATTAGTTGAGCCAAAAGCAGCACGAAGATCCCGAAAAAATTTTAAAGAGCCCGCTTAACAAACCTTTTTCCAGGCAACCCCTGCGACCCCTGAATCTGCCTGATAGAGCAATACAGCCAGGGGCCGCTGGGACTTGTAGGCAATCTTAAGTAATGTTGCTGTAACACTCCATGTTCCGAGTGTTTGCCCAGTTTTGACGCTTGTCCCGGTCTTGCTGCCTCCTCAGTTCTGCAATTTTTCCCATTTTAGCGAGTGTCATAAGTTTACTGTCTATACGAAATCAATGTCATTAATATAAATCAGAAAAAAATCGGACGTGAGCGTCAGCGTCCCAGGAAGCAAGTTACCTGAACTCTTCACTTTAACATTTCAAGAATAATTAACCGCTCCGATGCTGATCTTTCTGATCATAAAACAGGTCGTTACGATAGCAACTGACGAGAAGAATTCAGAATGAATTGCAGAATGACGGTATTTGAAGGTTCCTCTCGAGCGCCTGTTTTTCTTGCACCATTTGGCTCAAAAACTAATCGGCACATCATCATTTCATAACAGGCTGAAGTTTCGAGTTTGGTATTTTTCCATCCACCTGTTTTAGCTCGAGACCGTCCTCAAGAAACTGTGACACACACACACACACACACACACACACACACACACACACACACACACATCAGTGACGTGCGGTGAGGCTCATGGCTGTTGACTCCTTCAGAGTGAGATTTACAAATTTATGAACCCCAAAGAGTCGCTTCTTCACCAATCAACTGGCAGCCAACATACACATTGACTGCTGGTTATGTTTCATATGTCATCAGCGCTCTTTACACACACACAGGTAAGGCGCATATTTGGATAAGAAAGAACGTTACGTTTATAGCGGCAAGAGAGCGCAGAGAGAGCGCATTTGCTCCTCACGCTCCAAGTGTTCTAAATTTGCTGTTGCAATTCCACAATGACAGTCAATACAAATGAAACTATAGGGTGGTGTACAAAAAAAAAAAGGATTTCAATTTGGACCTTAATTGAAATATTTATCCATCTATCCATTATCCAACCCGCTATATCCTAACTACACAGGGCGCACGGCAGGAAACAAACCCCGGGCAGGGCGCCAGCCCACCGCATGGCGCGCACACACTCCCACACATCAGGGACAATTTACAGTCGCCAATGCACCTAACCTGCATGTCTTTGGACTGTGGGAGGAAACCCACGCAGACACGGTGGAGAACATGCAAACTCCACGCAGGGAGGACACGGGAAGCGAACCCGGGTCTCCTAACTGCGAGGCAGCAGCGATACCACTGCGCCACCCTTTAAAATATTTATCCATTCATCCATCCATCCATTTTCCAACCCATTGAATCCGAACACAGGGTCACAAGGGTCTGCTGGAGCCAATCCCAGCCAACACAGGGTGCAAGGCAGGAACCAATCGCAGGCAGGGAGCCAAACCCCCGCAGGACACACACTAAGCACACACTAGGGACAATTTAGAATTGCCAATTCACCTCACCTGCATGTCTTTGGACTGTGGGAGGAAACACACGCAGACACGGGGAGAACATGCAAACTCCGCGCAGGGAGGACCCGGGAAGCGAACCCGGGCATCCGAACTGTGAGGCAGCAGCGCTACCACTGCGCCACCCTAAAATATTTATCCATCCATTTTCCAACCTGTTGAATTCGAACACAGGGTCACAGGAGCCAATCCCAGCCAACACAGGGTGCAAGGCAGGAACCAACCCACCAAGCACAATTTAGAATCGCCAGTTCACCTCACTTGCATGTCTTTGGACTGTGGGAAGAAACCCACGCAGACAACATGCAAACTGCACGTAGGGAGGATGCGGGAAGTGAACCCGGGCCTCCTAACTGCGAGGCAGCAGCGCTACTCACTGCGCCACCGTGCTGCCCTTTGAACTGTTTAATTGCTTTTAATTCTGATGCTTTAATCAATTTTAATACAGACTGTGCAACACAAGGATAACAAGATAAACAAAAGAATATTTTATTTGAGGTCAAAGTTTAATTTTTAAATATTGGATTTTTTTTTCTTAGTCTAATCCCATTTTTTATAAATTTAAAAATCATTTATGCTCTTACCTTTTATTTGTAAATTATGTCTGTGCGCCTATCCTCCTCCACGAAAATCTCCGTCACTTTCTTGTAAATGTCTTCCTTATTTTCCTTTAGTTTTAAAAATCTTAATCTTCCATTTTGGCAGTCAGTTGAAACAAACAATAAAAATAAACGGCCTGCGGCAGTGCACTTGACTTTCTGATCTCGCTAACTTATTGGCGCTGAGAGCCTCTGAGTAGAAGAACAGCAGCAATGAGCACCTGTTGGGCTCACATGCGCCCCCTTCAGGGCGGCAGGGTACTCTCTGCCTCACCCTGTGACTTTTCACTGCGGTTTTATTTCTGATCAGCAAGACTAAATATGTCACACACATTCATTACAAATATTAGCCAAACTGTGGAAAGTCAGGGTGTATAATAAATGTGTCTGCAAACATTATATTGGCGACATACAGAGAGACAGCAACAGGCACGCCGCGCCAGCTACAGTGTGTGAGGGAGAGCGCAGTCCGAGGGGAGGTGAGGCTTGTCACTGCTGCACCTCTCGCGTTTCTCACGTGTATTTGAACAGGAAATGTGCCAATTCAACGATTTTGACTATAAAACTGATCACAATTATTGGAATCATACAGAAAACAAATTTATAGCACAGACCAGTGGACAGAATTATTTTATGTTATCATTATTAGCATTCTGTGGTGGGCTGGCGCCCTCCCCGGGGTTTGTTTCCTGCCTTGCGCCCTGTGTTGGCTGGGATTGGCTCCAGCAGACCCCCGTGACCCTGTATTTAGGATATAGTGGGTTGGATAATGGATGGATGGATTATACAGGTGGCTGCCCCAAACCATTGACATTTCCTGTGCCTTATTGTGACAAGAGGTAGATATGAAGTATGAATGAATGAACAGGCAGTGCAATATAATTCAATTTTTTTCCCAGTGCAATATAATTCCATTTTTTTCCCACAGTGCACTTCACTGGGGTTTGATGGCAATACAGACTTTACTAATTATTAATTTCATAATGAGTCCACTGCCCTGCGGTGGGCTGGTGCCCTGCCCGGGGTTTGTTTCCTGCCTTGCGCCCGGTGTTGGCTGGGATTGGCTCCAGCAGACCCCCGTGACCCTGTAGTTAGGATATAGCGGGTTGGATAATGGATAGATGGAAAATAAAACAAAACAAAAATACAAGAAAAGGTGGACAGGAGAACACCCCGTCAAACCAGCTCTTTACTGACTGAACAGTTTGTCGTCTTCTTCTCCCTTGCATTTCACTCTGGCTGCCCCTAATGGTATATTGTGGAAAGGCTTTAAGAAACCAGTTCAGTGGATTCCTGTCCACTTTACTGTGTTGCAGCTTTAATTTTAAACAGATAAATCTGCTGTACATGTGATTAATGTTGTAGACCAATTAATTGTGAAAACTTCCATCAGATAGATAAATAGATAGATAGATAGATAGATAGATAGATATGAAAGGCACTATATAATAGATAGATAGATAGATAGATAGATAGATAGATAGATAGATAGATAGATAGATAGATAGATAGATAGATAGATAGATAGATAGATACTTTATTAATCCCAAGTGGAAATTCCCATACTCCAGCAGCAGCATACTGATAATAACAATATTAAATTAAAGAGTGATAACAATGCAGGTATAACAGACAATAACGTTGTATAATGTTAACATTTACCCCCCTGGGTGGAATTGAAGAGTCGCATAGTGTGGGGTCTCCTCAGTCTGTCAGTGGAGCAGGACGGTGACCACAGTCTGACGCTGAAGCTGCTCCTCTGTCTGGAGATGATCCTGTTCAGTGGATGCAGTGGATTCTCCATGATTGGCAGGAGCCTGCTCAGCGCCCGCCGCTCTGCCACGGATGTCAAACTGTCCAGCTCCGTGCCTACAATAGAGCCTGCCTTCCTCACCAGTTTGTCCAGGCGTGAGGCATCCCTCTTCTTTATGCTGCCTCCCCAGCACACCACCACATAGAAGAGGGCGCTCGACACAACCATCTGATAGAACATCTCAGATGTTGAAGGACGCCAGCCTTCTAATGAAGTATAGTCAGCTCTGTCCTCTCTTGCACAGAGCATCAGTATTGTCAGTCCAGTCCAATTTGTCATCCAGCTGCACTCCCAGGTATTTATAGGTCTGCACCCTCTGCACAGTCACCTCTGATGATCACGGGGTCCATGAGGGGCCTGGGCCTCCTAAAATCCACCACCAGCTCTTTGGTTTTGCTGGTGTTCAGGTGTAGGTGGTTTGAGTCGCACCATTTAACAAAGTCCTTGATTAGGTTCCTATACTCCTCCTCCTGTCCACTCCTAATGCAGCCCACGATAGCAGTGTCATCAGTGAACTTTTGCACGTGGCAGGACTCCAGGTTGTATTGGAAGTCTGATGTATGTTGGCTGAACAGGACCAGAGAAAGTCCAGTCCCCTGTGGCGCTCCTGTGCTGCTGACCACAATGTCAGACCTGCAGTTCCTGCATGAATGAATCAGGCCTGAATGCTTTTTCTAGACACTGCATAAATGATGGCAGGTGATGGCACGTTATGCCAAGTGGCGTGAAGAGCCCTGATGCCAATACCTAGCAGGCACCATTTGACAGTAAGTTTAGTGGTATGCATAGCAACCTGAGACCATGTGATGTTTGCATGTTGTAAAATATAAAGATATGCAACAAGTATAAAGCATTGGGGTACCAGGTGGTCCCCTCATTTATTAGCCATGGGGCTAAGGTGGCAACTGGGGAAAGTGTTTGTGGCATGAACCATCTGCTCTGCCACTCCCTGATGGTTTCGCTGGCTTTTTAAGATGAAATGCAACAAAATATGTTGATTATATTATACAGATAAAACTTTAACTTCATTTAAATAATGTGTACTGTTAATAATTAAACATGGAATCTGTGCGTACTCCAACTTCCGCGTTCTTCCGTTCCATAAATCCCGGTCAGCATGAAAAGTAACACTCGTGTACGCGCTTGCTGTCCCGCCCCGTCTCCTTCCAGAATTATGCCTCTTTGAATATGCAAATTAATATAAATCGCCCTTAAGCTCAGCGTTCTGTGAAAAGACAATAGGAAAAGCACGGGGGAAAATAGAAGAATTTCAGCGAATACCAAGTGGAGGCAAAGGAAAAACGTACTATTTGTTGGTCTAAACCAGGGGTGGGCAAAGTCATTCCTGGAGGGCCGCAGTGGCTGCAGGTTTTTGCTCCAACCCAGTAGCCTAATAAGGAGCACTTATTGCTCAAGTAACACTTCTGCTTCACTTTAGTGGTTTCACTCATTAAGATTTTGAACCCTTATTGCTTATTTTAGTCTTAGACAGCTGTAGTCTTGATTTTTAATGGCTCCTTATTATCAATAAGATGCAAACAACAAAAGAAACCAGCAGTTCTCCGTTTAGCTTGTTTCCATTTACACCTGTATTTGTCGTGCACTATTGGGTTTAATTAAATACTTGGAAGGAAAATGAAGAGAAAAAAGTGAAGCACTGAGAATAACTTGTCTGTTTTAGACTTCAATTCATTTGGATGATATCTTTAGAAAAGAAAGAAAATCAGGGATATGGGAATGACCTGACATGGCAGAGTTAAAGCACTAACAAGCCATGAAATTAAATAATTGACAAGGATTGTTTTTTTAATTAAGCAACTGGGTTGGAACAAAAACCTGCAGCCACTGCGGCCCTCCAGGATTGACTTTGCCCACCCCTGGTCTAAACTGTGGTATAATCAACAAAAGGAAGTTGATCGAGTGACATAGCGTGTTGGAGAAACTTGAAAGCTCACGTTCACAAAGTCGTACAGCGCCCGAAATAAATAAGAAGTCACATTTAAAAGTGAAATAGGCGAGTTGTAGCCCACCGGCTGAGCCCATTAGGGTACAGAGAAAAAAAAAATAGGGACACAGTGGGGGATAAAGCTCAAAATGTCAACTTGAATCTGCGAAATTTCCACTTTAATCACGTAGTTTATTTTGTCTTTAAAGTAGAACATCATAAACTTCATCTTAAAATCGTTAAATTCACTAGTTTCTCAAATCCCATCGTAACTAAAGTAGCACATTAAATGCTTTGTCTTGTATTTAATCTTCTATGTGCTCTGTGTGCGTGAATCACTATGAGCTTCTTAAACGGGCGTTCTCTTCCTCCGACAGGACACAGAATCCATTACATTCGTGATATTACTTCTCTCTGAATAATTAAAATACTGAGATGTATACGTGATATCATTTTCGTGATGAAATGAGTTAAAGCATGTTATTAAACATGGCGACACGGTGCCGCAGTGATAGTGACGAGCTGGCGCCCTGTCCAGAGATTGTTCCTGCCTCACTGAAGATGCTTGCTGCGCCGAGCGCGACCTTCGATGAAATAATTTCCTGCAGCAGTACTGTCTCTCTCAAACGTACTAACCTCCAATTCCTGTCCTTCCTTTTCTTTCTCCAAGTAACCAGTCACCACACAATCAGCTCAGTAATAGACGCTAAGCCATCTGTAAGCTGAGAACGCCGATTCTTCAAAACTTTTAAGGAACATTGAAATATCTTCATGGTACGTGTTTAATTATTCTATCCATCTATCCTTCCAGTGTCACCAGCAATAATACAGCGCAAGGCAGGAACAATCCCTGAACGGGGCGCCAGCTCCTCGCTAGCGCTGTGACACCGTGTCCTCACATGTTTAATTATTAATAATATAGATTATTTAAATGACGTTAACATTTTATCTGTATAATGTAATAAACATATTTTGCTGCATTTCATCTTAAAAATGATATCGTCATCATATGTAAATACGCGCTTTATAAAGTGGCTCAGGTTGTATAATATTATAACTGTATCACAAGTTTACAGTGAGGTGATTGTACTTATAAGTCCAGACAGTTCTACAAGGAGCACTTGATGGACTGATTGAGTGCGTTTTGAGTTCTTGGGATGAAACTGTTTCTGAACCACGAGGTCCGTACAGGAAAGGCTCTGAAGCGTTTGCTGTATGGGAGCAGTTCAAATAGACAGCACGCCTGAGGCAGCGTGTGCTTGATGCTGTATCCCGATAATTCTCTTTCTGATCAGCTGCTGTAGAGCTGTGATTCACACTCAGATACAGTGATAAAAATACTCCGAGTGGTGCAGTGAGACTAATATGGAAAAAGATGATCCGCTGTAGCAAACCCTAACGGGAGCAGCTGAAAGAAGAAGGTGCAGTGAGAGTAACAACGTTAAAGCAGTTATGGTATTTAGAACAGTTTGGCCATTCTGTGGACCATTATATCGTTACAAATTAATTACAATCTGATGCATTAAACTAACAAACAATATGCGGTTAATCTCAGTGTATTTATAAAGCTGCGTCAGGGATGTGGATCTAAACAAGAAAGGGAAACCACACAGGAACGGTAGCACTGCTTTGACGCTGGGTGCTGCCAGTGTGCAAAACTGAGCAGAGAACTTGCGTACGCCAGGGTTGTCGCTACCGTGAAAATGCGCGTGGTGTGAGGGATTGCCGGCCGTGTGTCCCGGCCAACACCCCCAAACCACCAGATGGAGCCATCCTTGCAAAATGGAAGGGCCCCGAATTCCAGCAGGGCATAATGGAACTTGGAGTTTTTCATCACAGCCTTGCTGGATACCATGGGGGCCACAGATGGATGCTGCAGGGAGGCCCAGGGACTTATATTTTCCTTATAGCCCGGAAGTAATTCACAATCGCGGAAACGGAAGAAATGATATACTTCCGGGCTGAAGAAAAAGAGAAGTTTTTACCTGACCCGGAAGTGCCCGGAAAATCACATGGACTGAGGGCTCAGAAGCACTTCCGGGTCGAGGACTATAAAGGACTGTGGGAGATCCCAGACAGATGAGCTGAGTTGGGAGGCAGGGTGGCTAAGCACCTGGGAGTGGTGGATTGTGATTTAATAATTAGGTTATTGGATTGATTTATTGAGTATTGTGGAGTGGAGGGTGCTTTGTGCACATTATTATTATAATAAATAATTATTGGACTTTTATCTGGTGTCTGACGTGGTGTCTGAGGGTTCAAGGGAGTGAGAGAGCCCCTAATCTATCACAGTGGCTTTACCCCAAGTTTAGGTTTTATACATCGCAATTTGAGCATGGAAATGGGTTTACGCAACATTTTTGTGCGTTTGTGCGTACGCACAGTTTGTACGTGAGGTCCCTGGTCTTTAGAGTCCTGGTGCTTCCTGTTGCAAGACATGGAGACATACCAGTGACCGGAGATGAAGACTTGAGTACTTCACTACTGTGTCTCTTTGGAGAATCTTTGGGTACCACCCTGATTGGGGTGCTCGAGAGACTGAGTGAGGGGTCAGAGTGTCTGGGCTTACAAGTGACCTGATAAAACCTGACAGCCAGGCCTTTAATGACCTCTTGGGCACGGCCATCAGCGGTGTGTCTGTCTGCAGAGAGAGGGTCGACCTCGTCATCGAGAGGTTTACTTACCTTGGCAGTGACATTCATGACTCTGGTGACTTCCTGTGAAGTCAGTAGACGGATTGGGAGAGCATGGGGGGGTCATGAGGTCACTGGAAAGGGGTGTGTGGTGCTCCTGATATCTTAAAGGACGAAGCTGCAAGTCTTTAGGGTCCTGGTGCTTCCTGTTTGTGAGACATGGACGCTAAACTATCAACTTCCCGACAGTGTTCAGAAGCCATTAAGAAGGCTAACAGAATGTTAGGATATATAGCACGATGTGTGGAGTACAAGTTCAAGGAGGTTATGCTCAACCTTTATAATGCACTGGTTAGGCCTCATCTTGAGTACTGTGTGCAGTTTTGGTCTCCAGGCTACAAAAAGGACATAGCAGCACTAGAAAAGGTCCAGAGAAGAGCGACTAGGCTGATTCCAGGACTACAGGGGTTGAATTATGAGGAAAGATTAAAAGAGCTGAGCCTATACAGTTTAAGCAAAAGAAGATTAAGAGGTGACATGATTGAAGTGTTTAAAATTATGAAGGGAATTAGTACAGTGGATCGAGACTTGTATTTTAAAATGAGTTCATCAAGAACACGGGGACACAGTTGGAAACTTCTGAAGGGTAAATTTTGCACAAACATTAGGAAGTTTTTCTTTACACAAAGAACGATAGACACTTGGAATAAGCTACCAAGTAGTGTGGTAGACAGTAAGACGCTGGGGACTTTCAAAACTCGACTTGATGTTTTCTTGGAGGAAACAAGTGGATAGGACTGGCGAGCTTTGTTGGGCTGAATGGCCTGTTCTCGTCTAGAATGTTCTAATGTTCTAATGTTCTAATGTACCCAGTGACTGGAGATGAAGACTGGACTCCTTCATGTGGGTCTCTTTTATTTTGCGAGTGATGTATGAGAGACTTATTTTTTACTTTTTAGTACACTTTCTAAATTAATATAAGCATGGTTTTTAAAAAGTATTTTTTATATATATATTATTTTCACTGTGGTGGGCTGGTGCCCTGCCCAGGGTTTGTTTCCTGCCTTGCGCCCTGTGTTGGCTGGGATTGGCTCCAGCAGTCCCTGTGACCCTGTAGTTAGGATATAGCAGGTTGGATAATGGATGGATGGATGGATGGATATTATTTTCAACTTTTAAGTCTTGGGTTTGTTTTAGTATAATTTTGTAATCAATATTTTAACACTTCCTTTTAATATTTCTATCGGTTACTAGCGCCATCTATTGGTGAAATCTTGAACTATTCTTCATCTGAAAATTTAATTTCTTTAATTCACATGGATTAATTGATCAATTAGTGAAACTGGTTTTTCATGTATTATCATAGTAAGTGAGTTAGTGTGCAAAATTTCAACTTATTTGGATAATAGGAAATGGGTTAAATATCGATTACAAGATTTGTACCAGACAACAAACAGGTAAAGTTAAAATAAATAATAATAATAATAATAATAATAATAATAATAATAATTAATTTAAGAGGAGGATGTATAATCACGGTACCAGTATCATTGCAAGCAGATCAAACAGCCGGTAAGATCTTCTTTGCCATACCAGCACAGGATGCGACTCAGAATCGTATTTTATTAAAGTATCGCGATCCGTTTTCTTAGCTCTTTTACTGCTTCCTCTGTAGAAGTACAAAAGTAGAGCTTGCCTGAAGACTGGACTCCTTCATGTGTGTCTCTTCAGAGGGTCCTTGGGTACCGTTGGTTTGACTTTGTGCTGTTCACAGAGTCCTGAATGAGGCACATGACCTGATTGTGAGGGAGCATCAGTTACGGCTCTATGGCCATGTGGCGCGATTACCCGAGGGTGATCCGGCTTATTGTTGAGGACCCGAGTGGCTGGACCAGGCCAAGGGGACACTCTCGTTAACACCTGGCTGCGGCAGATAGAGGGTCACTTCTCTGAGGGTGGGACTGGACCGCGTGTCTGCCTGGGCGGGGTTGCCAACCGGGATCCCAATCTGTTTTCGTCGTGGGGGGGTACACTGTACCAGTGCCTGCTCCCCGACTTGACTTGACTTGTACCAGAAGTGCCACCTACGCGTGCCCATTTAGTGAAATCCCATCCATCCATCCATCCATTATCCAACCTGCTATATCCTAACTTTAGGATCATGGGGGTCTGCTGGAGCCAATCCCAGCCAACACAGGGTGCAAGGCAGGAAACAAACCCCGGGCAGGGCACCAGCCCACTGCAGTAGTGAAATCCCAAGGTGGTCAAATTTCAAATTCGGCACCTGACCCTCCCCCTGCTTCATTGTGTTATTCACCTCTGAATGGGGCAGACCCTGAAAGGCGCTATATCAGGGGATTTTTTTCTCTCTGTCTCCTACTGACAGTGCGTTTTGAGTGTCAGTAGCTCAGATTTGTGCTTTTCAACTTTACACTCAAATGCAAATGAAAAGCCGAATGAGAAAGTGCTGCACTGTGATGCAATAATTGAAAGCCTTTGTTTAAACCCCCCCCCCCCCCAAAAAAAAAACCGAAACAAGGGGGCCGACTACACAGCACAATCCACCTGGCAAAGAAGAGCATCTCTGTGCCAGGGCTGGATGCTGGCAGCCCTTTTGTTAGACTACAAAACAACACAGCGGAAATCGTTTTTAATTGCAGCCCCCCCGGTGCATCTGCCTGCATATTGAATTTAGAAAGCATCAGTCACCGCTGTCACAATTAGATGCCATGTTGGTCTTTTAGAAGTGGGGCTGGGGGGGGCAATGCACTCCAAATAGTGCTCTCCACTTCAAGTAGATGGGGTATATGCCAAGGTTATTACAGTTAACGAAAACTAAAATCAAAACTGAAACTATTATTAAAAAAACATTTTCGTAACTGTAATAAAATAATTAACAAAACCGAAATGAAAAACTAAAACTAAACTATTAAAGTGGCTAGAAAGACTTACTGAAATAAAATAATAATTTACTAAAATATTTTTAGTTTTTCATTTTTGAATGAATATTCTTGCCATTGGTTAGTCTTTAACCCTTGTAAGTTTTACCTCGAGCCGCCCGCACATATTCATCCGGTGAACGGCGGCTGTGACGGAGGGCGGCTGTTCGCACAGGATTTGCGGTGACGGAGCGAGCTGAGTGCGGGTGCGTAAAGCGTGAGAAATAAAAAGCGAGTTGCGTGCTGCCTTTCTTTGGCGCTTATTGTATATCAAGATGTAATTCAAACGGCTGAAATCAGAATGTGCTGGTCAACAAAACGTTTACCATATGGACAGAAAAATCCCGAGTGAGTAACGTTTCAGTTTATTTCTCAGGTAACTGCTTTTTGTTGACAGCAATTCAACTGCCACTTTGCACAGGAGAAATCCTTTTTACTTTCTCATATACGAAGTAGGGCAGCACGGTGGTGCAGTGGGTAGCGCTGCTGCCTCGCAGTTAGTAGACCCGGGTTCGTTTCTGTGCGTGGAGTTCGCATGTTCTCCGCGTGGATTTCCGTCCAAAGACATGCAGGTTAGGTGCATTGACGATTCTAAATTGTCCCGTGTGTGTGCTTGGTGTGTGGATGTGTGTGTGACCTGCGGTGGGCTGGCGCCCTGCCCGGGGTTTCTTTCCTGCCTTGCGCCCTGGGATTGGCTCCAGCAGACCCCCATGACCCTGTAGTTAGGATATAGCAAGTTGGATAATGGATGGATGGATGTCTTTGTGAAATAAAAACTAAAAATACACAATGAAGGAAAACTAAAACTAAACTGAATTTCCAAGTAAGGTAAAAAAAAAAAAATAGAAGTAAAAACTAATATAAAAAGGCAAAACTATAATAATCTTGGTATGTGCCAGTCTGACTTTGATATGCCAGGGCTGACACCACTCTGCTGATGTCACCTGCCCTCCTTCATTTGGTGTCTTTTGCCCACATAAAAACACCAACTGGTACACAAGGCACCCATAAAGCACTCCGCCATCTCACCTCTGCTAGCTAAAGAGACAAATCCCACCAGAATCTTCATAAATTATTAAATCAATTATTTTTTTCTCCAGCCGTCTGGAGTTTTTTTTTTTTTTTGTTTTTTCTGTCCACCCTGGCCATCGGACTTTACTCCTTTTCTATATTAACTAATGTTGTCTTATTTTAATTTCTTATTTTGTCTTTTATTTTTCTTTTCTTCATTATGTAAAGCACTTTGAGCTACTTTTTGTATGAAAAAGTGCTATATAAATAAATGTTATTGTTGTTGAAATGAGCATTTATTAACACAAATTATAAAAATACCTAGATCTTTAACCCTTTCGGCCCTGGCATCCTATTTCTAGTACAAATTGTCAGAAATTGCCCGAACACCATCAGACAAACGCCGACAGTTGTACAAAAACACACGTTTATTTACAGAAATCACCGCGCACACACAGTGCCCCTGCACCAATCACCCTTACACGGGCCATTAAACGTCCCCGGGCCGCCTTTCTTCTTCACTCTTGAGCTTTGTCCTCTTCCACCAGACTCTGGCCTCCCGACTGTCGGAAGGCGGCCCATTTTATATTCATCCGGATGTGCTCCAGGTGCTCCCTGACCTCCTTCTGGCGGCACTTCCTGGTGTGGCGGAAGTGCCGCATGAGCACCCGGAAGCACTCGGGGCATCCCTGGCAGTTCCTCCACCAGCACTCCCAGGTGTGGCGGAAGTGCAGATCTCCCGGGCCCGTATGCATGCACCGCCCAGCCGCTGCTGAGAGTTGATTCAACGATGAAATAAAATAAAAATAAAAAGAGGAATAACCTTGCCGGTCAATCGTCACCCTGAAAGCGGACAGTAGACGTCACGTAGTATATGTGTACCAAATTTTGGCTCAACGGGTCAAACAGTTTGCGAGCTACAGGAGATTTAAAATCCTGGACAGACAAACGGACAGCCATGGTAGCGTATTATATATAAAGGAGATTAATTGATTGATTGATTGATTGATTGATTGATTGATTGATTGATTGATTGACAGACAGATAGATGGATGGATTGATTCACTGAGTGATTAAATGGCTAATTAATTCATTGACTGATTGATTTAAGGATTGCCCGACCTAGTGATTGATGCATTTTTTAATTGACTGATTGGTTGATTGATAGATAATCTGAACTGACTGAATGATTGACTGACTTATTGATTAATTGATTGATGTCCTCCATCTCTCCATATTTGTTACACATAACAGTACAACACAGCTGGTCTGATTCTGCTTTTTCCATAATGTAGTGAAGCAGCAGCTGCACACGGCCTGCCCTCCTAAAGTGGCACATATCGACCCCAGTGGGCACAGCTCCGCTTTGGCTCCAGCTGTCCCTGAAGAAATGCCATCTGAGTTGGATTTTGTCAAAAGAGGAAAGGTGCTTTATGTAAATCTGCTTTCTTTGCAACTCCCACACAGTGCAAGGAGAGACGTTGAATGGCAGGCGGCTTCTCATCACCGCTCGTCTTTGCTTCGATCCTTTAACCCTTTGCTCCCAGATGGTAATTCTACAGCACTGAACACTGAGCGCCTCACAGTGAGGAGCAGGCATTCAGAATTTCCACTCGTACAGACGGATCTTCAGCCAACAATCCATCTAACTGCAATACTTTGGGTGATGGAAAGAAAATGAGAGGACTTGGAAAGAACAATATGGATACGGGGAGAACATGCAGACTAAACAGAGGCAGCAACCAAGCTGGAATTTGATTCTAATTGGATTTTCAAGTGTCCCTACAGGAATTATATCCAATTACATTTAAATGCTAAACTACATGCCCTCGGCACTGGTAAATGCAAAACGTTACAAGGCAGCTCATTTTGGGGGGGGTTGTCATTTTATTTAGAAACTGAATCTTTGAAAATATAAAAGTAAACAGTTAGGCATACACCGATCAGCCAACGAGAGGCGAAATGAATACCGTTGATTCTCTTGTCACAATGCCACCTGTCAAGGGGTGGCGTATGTTAGGCAGCCAGAGAACAGTCAGAACAGCTGGAAAAATGGGCAAGCATAAGGATCTGAGCAATGTTAGCTCCACCCTAAGACCCTCATTTTTATTGCCCTTTTTCACTCTTAGCTCCTCCCTTTCAAAGCATTTTACTCCACCCTTAGCTCCTCCTCTAGGAACTGTTTTGTTTTCTCCACACTGGTAAGTTTCAGCCAGGATCACCAAACCCTCACTGGTTCACATATTTCATTTGTGTCTATCTTGTTTGTTTGTTTGTTATGAGAACAATGTGGATTATTTAGTTTTTCTTTGTTGATGTATCTACGGCTATGATCCTTGTGTATTATGGGTGGTCCCTAATGAGGGAGGTCGACCTGCCCATCACTGCAAGGACTGCACTCAACCCTATCAAGTCAAGCTGAAAATTAGTAATGGACATTTTCATTCACTTTACTGATTTGATTCTTTCAAACTACTCATTTAAGAGAAGTTGTGGTCTCATATCGACAGTTAGGTCCATAAATATTTGGACAGAGACAACTTTTTTCTCATTTTGGTTCTGTACATTACCACGATGAGTTTTAAATGAAACAACTCCGATGCAGTTGAAGTGCAGACTTTCAGCTTTAATTCAGTGGGTTGAACAAAACGATTGCATAAAAATGTGAGGCAACTAAAGCATTTTTTTTAACACAATCCCTTTATTTCAGGGGCATCGTGTTCGGGCGTCTTTCACAATATATACATTGTCGCACACGTGCGCATGGGAGACAGCTAAAGGGCTTGAGTGAAGGCGGTTCGGAGGCATGCCGGGGTGTGGCAGAGTGCACTGACTCTTTTTCTCCCTTGCCTGTAGACCATTTCCGGGGGATTTCACCTGGCTCTCCTGACATCACTTCCGGGACTGAGCCAATGGAAGTTGGCCACACCAGCTCCAGTCCCTCTGATGTCACGTCCGGCTATGAACCAATGGTGGAAGACCACGTGCCGGATCCATATGACCTCACTTCCTGTCTTCCCCTTTAAAACCTGCCCCTTTTCCTTTGTTTCCTCAGTCTTGTTTTGGACTCAGTTGAATGCACTTCAGTGCTGATTATTTGTTAAAACGACTTTTGCAGCCAGGATACCACATTATAAGGCTGGCTGCCCCAAACCTTTATCTGTCCATGTCTCGTTCTTGTGACAACATACATATATACTGTGACAGATAGGGGGCGCTATCTTTCCCTTGAACCCCTGTCCGAGACCCCAGACACCAGATAAAAGTCCAAAAGTTGACTTCATTTATAATCCACAGTGCACAAAGCACCCTCTCCACCACTATACTCATTAAATAAACCACAGTAACTACAATAATCAATCCATCACTCCCAGACGCGTTGCACTCCTACCACCCAGCTCAGCTCGCCGTCTGGGAGCTGCCACGGTCCTTTTATAGTCCGTGACCCGGAAGTGCTTCTGAACCCTCAGTCCATGTGACTTCTTAGCACTTCCGGGTCAGATCAAAACTCTTCTTTTTCTTCACCCCGGAAGCACATCATTCCCCTTGTCCATGTGACTCGGACGTACGTCCGGGGCGTAGGGCAAATAATATTCTTTGCTCCTCCCTGCAGCTCCATCTAGCGGCCCCTGGGGTATCCAGCAGGGCTGTGGATGAAAACTCCATTGTCCAGGATTTCTCTGCTGGTCTTCGCGGCACCTCCATGCTGCAGGGAGGGCTCCATCTGGTGGCCTGGGGGTATTGGCCGGGATGACAAGCCAGCCATAGACCACATTACATACATAAATACATATATTTATATGTATATACTGTATATAAATATGAAATAAATTTTATTGTTTGTTAATTTATACTTAATTCATTATCTATAAATATATAATTCATTCATATATTTCACATGATCATTCATGTGCCAATGTACTGTTTCTGTACACAAATGATGATAGCACATTTAAGATGCATAATTAAAAGAGGCCATTTTGTTACAGAAGTGCATGAGAGCTGTGCAGCTTGTAATAATTCATTCACGAATCAAACAAGCAAGAATCGTTAGACTGATTCGCAGATAGGGATTTGTTCGTGAGGGCGGCACGGTGGCGCAGTGGTAGCGCTGCTGCCTCGCAGTTAGGAGACCCGCGTGGAGTTTGCATGTTCTCCCCGTGTCTGCGTGGGTTTCCTCCGGGGGCTCTGGTATCCTCCCACAGTCCAAAGACATGCAGGTTAGGTGGATTGGCAATTCTAAATTGGCCCTAGTCTGTGCTTGGTGTGTGCGTGTGTTTGTGTGTGTCCTGCGGTGGGTTGGCACCCTGCCCAGGATTGGTTCCTGCCTTGTGCCCTGTGTTGGCTGGGATTGGCTCCAGCAGACCCCCGTGACCCTGTGTTCGGATTCAGTGGGTTGGATAATGGATGGATGGATTTGTTCGTGAATGAAATTAATGAGAATAGTTGGACTAAATCTTGGGTGCTGATTAGTTGACAAATCAGATGAACGAGAATCATTCATTCATTCATAACTATTCATGGTGGCTCTAAAATCCGTACTGACCCCTACTCTCTCTTCTGTTTCTTTTTCCGGTTTCTTTGTGGTGGTGGCCTACTCAAAGCTTCATGATGCTCCAACAATGATGGATGGATTAAAAGCCAGAAGTCTACGTGACCATCATCATCAAGTCCTTCCATGAGAACCCTAAATCCAAAGAGGACTGTTTCATTTATGTTAGGTAGAATAACCAGAGGGGACTGGGCAGTCTAATGGTCTGGAATCCCTACAGATTTTATTTTTTCCTTCAGCCGTCTGAAGTTTTTTTTGTTTTTTTCTGTCCACCCTGGCCATTGGACCTTACTCTTATTCTATGTTAATTAATGTTAACTTATTTTATTTTCTTACTGTGTCTTTGATTTTTCTATTCTTCATTATGTAAAGCACTTTGAGCTACTTTTTGTATGAAAATATGCTATAGAAATAAATGTTGTTGTTATTAGACTGATTTGCGGGAAGTGATTCTCTCATAAATCAAATGAATGGGAATTTTTGGATGATTCTCAGGTCGTTACTCGTTCACAAATAAAATGAACATGAATTCCTGCCTTGCGCCCTGTGTTGGCTGGGATTGGCTCCAGCAGACCCCTGTGACCCTGTAGTTAGGAAATAGCGGGTTGGATAATGGATGGATGGATGGATGGATGTTAGACCGATTCTTGGGTAGTTACTCTTTCATGGATTGAACGAACGAAAATTCTCAGGTAGTGATTTGTTCGTGAATCAAACAAACAAGAATTGTTGGACTGATTCTTAGGCAGTTACTCATTCATGGATTAAATGAATGAGAATCATTAAGATTGATTCTCGGGTAGTGATTAATTCGTGAATCAAATGAACAAGAATGATTAGTATGATTTTTTTCACAAATCAAATAAAAGAGAATAATTAGGCCGAATGGCGGGAAGTGATCTGTTAATGAATCAAATGAATGAGAATCGTTGGAATGATTCTTGGGTAGTGTGGCAGTAGGGGGCGCTAGTGCTCCCTTGAACCCTCAGGTACCACGCAAGACACTGGATAAAAGTCCCAGACTTTTTATTACTTATTAACACTGTGCACCAAGCACCCTCCACACTACTCATATAATTAATAAACAATTCACCAATATTCCTCTCCTCCTCGCCCAGACACTTCGCCCCTCTACCTCCCAGCTCAGCTCAGCGTCTGGACTGAGCCTTCGTCCTTTTATAGCCCCTGACCTGGAGGTGTTCTTGTCCCAACAGTCCACAGTTCCTTATTCCTTCCGGGTCAGGGCAATCAGTCCTTTACTTCAACCCAGGAGCACGTCGTTCCTTCCCGTCACGTGACCGTGACCTACTCCCGGGTCATAAGGCACAAAAGAGCCCATAAGCCCCCTCCCCACAGCGACTCCTGGTGGCCCCCAAGGTATCCAGCAGGGCTGTGTATAAACACTGCAAAGTCCATGAGGCCCTGCTGGACCTCGGGGCACGATCCTGCTGTCGGGAGAGCTCCTCCTGGCGGCCTGGGGGTGAGGACCGGCATGAGAAGCCGGCAGTCCTCCACAGTAGTTACTCATTCACGGGCCAAATGAACGAAAATCATTAGATTGATTCTCAGGCAGAGATTCGTTTGTGAATGAAACAAATGATAATCTTTAGACTGACGAAAGGAAAATGATTTGTTTGTGAATCAAATGAATGAGAATCTTGGACTGATTCTTGGTTCGTGATTAGTTCATAAATCAATCAGACAAGAATCATTAGACTGATTCGTGGGAAATGATTCATTCGTGAATCAAATGAATGAGAATTGTTACAATGATTCTTGGGTAAGCTATTCATTCACAGAGCGAAAGAACAAGAATTGTTAGACCAGCGTTTCTCAACCTTTAAGTATTTGCGACCCGAGTTTTCATAACAGTTTTAATCGCGCCCCCCCTAACATTTTTTTGAAATGTAGATGCATATTTTATTATACCTACTTAACTTTTATCGACATTTATCTAACTCTAAATTTATTGTTCTAGTATCAGAATGTAGTTTAAGTTAATTTGTTTTAGTTTCAGTAGATGTGTTTTTCATATTTTCGATTCTTGTTTTCTTTTTTTCACATTTTCGCGCCACACTTTTTTGTTACTTCGCACCCCCCTAGGAGGGCCCACCCCACAGGTTGAGAACCACTGCGTTAGACAATTTCTGAGGTACGGATTCATTTGTGAATCAAACAAACAAGACTGATTAGTATGATTGTCGGGCAGTGAGTCATTCACAAATCAAATAAACAAGAATAATTAGATGGATTGGCGAGAAGTGATTCACTTCTGAACCAAATGAACGAGAATCATTGGACTGATTCTGAGGTTGACAGTCGTTCACAAATAAAAACGAATGAGAATCGTCAGATTGATTCTCAGGCAGAGATTCGTTTGTGAATGAAATGAGGAATCGTCAGACTAATTCTTAAGTAGTGATTCGTTCATGAATCACACACACGAGAAGGATTAGATAGATAGAGTGCATCTGGAAAGTATTCCCAGCGCATCACTTTTTCCACATTTTGTTATGTCACAGCCTTATTCCAAAATGGATTCAATTCATTTTTTTCCTCAGAATTCTACATACAACACCTCATAATGACAACGTGAAAAAAGTTTACTTGAGGTTTTTGCAAATTTATTAAAAATAAAAAAACTGAGAAAGCACATGTACATAAGTATTCACAGCCTTTGCCATGAAGCTCCAAATTGAGCTCAGGTGCATCCTGTTTCACCTGATCTTTCTTGAGATGTTTCTGCAGCTTCATTGGAGTCCACCTGTGGTAAATTCAGTTGACTGGACCTGATTTGGAAAGGCACACACCTGTCTATAGAAGGTCCCACAGTTGACAGTTCATGTCAGAACACAAACCAAGCATGAAGTCAAAGGAATTGTCTGTAGACCTCCGAGACAGGATTGTCTCGACGCACAAATCTGGGGAAAGTTACAGAAGCATTTCTGCTGCTTTGAAGGTCCCAATGAGCACAGTGGCCTCCATCATCCGTTAAGTGAAAGAAGTTCGAAACCACCAGGACTCTTCCTAGAGCTGGCCGGCCATCTAAACTGAGCGATCTGGGGAGAAGGGCCTTAGTCAGGGAGGTGACCAAGAACCCGATGGTCACTCTGTCAGAGCTCCAGAGGTCCACTGTGGAGAGAAGAGAACCTTCCAGAAGGACAACCATCTCTGCAGCAATCCACCAATCAGGCCTGTATGGTAGAGTGGCCAGATGGAAGCCACTCCTTAGTAAAAGGCACATGGCAGCCCGCCTGGAGTTTGCCAAAAGGCACCTGAAGGACTCTCAGACCATAAGAAACAAAATTCTCTGGTCTAATGAGACAAAGATTGAACTCTTTGGTGTGAATGGCAGGCGTCACGTTTGGAGGAAACCAGGCACCGCTCATCACCAGGCCAATACCATCCCTACAGTGAAGTATGGTGGTGGCAGCAACTGGGAGACTAGTCAGGATAAAGGGAAAGATGACTGCAGTAATGTACAGAGACATCCTGGATGAAAACCTGCTCCAGAGCGCTCTTGACCTCAGACTTAGGCGACGGTTCATCTTTCAGCAGGACAACGACCCTAAGCACACAGCCAAGATATCAAAGGAGTGGCTTCAGGACAACTCTGTGAATGTCCTTGAGTGGCCCAGACTTGAATCGGATTGAACATCTCTGGAGAGATCTTAAAATGGCTGTGCACCGACGCTTCCCATCTAACCTGATGGAGCTCGAGAGGTGCTGTAAAGAGGAATGGGCGAAACTGGCCAAGGATAGGTGTGCCAAGCTTGTGGCATCATATTCAAAAAGACTTGAGGCTGGAATTGCTGCCAAAGGAAGTATTGAGCAAAGGCTGTGAATACTTATGTACATGGGATTTCTCAGTTTTTTTTTATTTTTAATAAATTTGCAAAAACCTCAAGTAAACTTTTTTCACGTTGTCATTATGGGGTGTTGTGTGTAGAATTCTGAGGAAAAAAAATGAATTGAATCCATTTTGGAATAAGGCTGTGACATAACAAAATGTGGAAAAAGTGATGCGCTGTGAATAGATAGATAGATAGATAGATAGATAGATAGATAGATAGATAGATAGATAGATA
>JANRMT010062814.1:6596160-6611396 GCA_026402145.1 Polypterus bichir lapradei
TTTTATGACTTCATTCAGCCGGGGCTCCAACTCTTCCCTTAGTTTCTCTTCTTGCCCTTTAATACACTGTGATGCTGCCCCCATTTTTATAACTTCATTTGTCCTTTGCTCCACCCCTAGCTCATCCCTTTGACTCCATTTTTATGACCTGATTCAGCCTGTGCTCCACCCTTATCCCTAATCCTATCCTTTAGACTACTTTTTTTTGTGATAATCTGGTGAAACAGCAGGCCAGACTCCCCACTAGCCTGCTCAGATAAAGGCCCACCCCCAGGCAACCTGACTGAATACTCCAGGTGGTCAACCTAAGCATGGTCGGCCCGCTGACTTCTCATAGAAATATCTAATACTGCAGCCCACATCAGGTGTTCTTAGCAAGATGGTGCCACAGGTGGGTTCAAGTTCAGGTTGTGGCCTGATGTCTGTTTTGTTCCTTTTTTAAGGTTTAATACTACTGTTTTGTTAATGATTTGCATTGTTCTTTGTTTCTAATTTGGTATCTAAGCCTTTGTTACGTGCCTGGTGTTTTGTGGGTGGTTCCCCCAGAGGCGAGACCACCTGCCCATCACCACCAGAGCCTGCCCTCCTATAAAAGTAGAGCGTTTCCCACAATTCCTGGCAGTTCATTTGAGTGTGCTAGGAATCTGAGGAGTGCTAATTGGGTCTTTTGCTGGTGCTTATTGGGATCACTGGATTTTTGCCCTTCTGCGCAGTTTTTCTTAATTTCACCATTGGATTTCTGTATTTGAACTTTGTTTATTAGATTGTCTTTGTTACAGGCAACTCCTTTGGGTACTTTAAAACATGATAGCAATGTGAACGCCATGGTAAAATCTCGCTTTTCCCAGTTGAGGCGACTGTCCAAAATCAAGCCTGTTTTGTCTAAACGCACCCTTCAAACAGTGATACCTGCTTTTACAGTTAGGTCCATAAATATTTGGACAGAGACAACTTTTTTGTCATTTTGGTTCTGTACATTACCACAATGAATTCGAAATGAAACAACTCAGACGCAGTTGAAGTGCACACTTTCAGCTTTAATTCAGTGGGTTGAACAAAACGATTTCATAAAAATGTGAGGCAACTAAAGCATTTTTTGAACACAATCCTTTTATTTCAGGGGCTCAAAAGTAATTGGACGATTGACTCAAAGGCTATTTCATGGGCAGGTGTGTTCAAGTCCGTCGTTATGTCTTATCAATTAGGCAGATAAAAGACCTGGAGTTGATTTGAGGTGTGGTGCTTGCATGTGGAAGATTTTGCTGTGAACAGACAACATGCGGTCAAAGGAGCTCTCCATGCAGGTGACAGAAGCCATCCTTAAGCTGCGAAAACAGAAAAAAAACCATCCGAGAAATTGCTACAATATTACGAGTGGCAAAATCTCCAGTTTGGTACATCATGAGAAAGAAAGCAAGCACTGGTGAACTCAGCAACACAAAAAGACCTGGACGTCCACGGAAGACAACAGTGGTGGATGATCGCAGAATCATTTCCATGGTGAAGAGAAACCCCTTCACAACGGCCAACCAAGGGAACAACACTCTCCTGGGGGTCGGTGTATCGATATCCAAGTCAACCATAAAGAGAAGACTGCATGAAAGGAAATCCAGAGGGTGCACTGCAAGGTGCCAGCCACTCATAAGCCTCAAGAATAGAAAGGCTAGATTGGACTTTGCTAAAGAACATCTCAAAAAGCCAGCAGAGTTCTGGAAAAACATTCTTTGGACAGATGAAACCAAGATCAACCTCTACCAGAATGATGAAGGCAAGAAAAAAGTATGGAGAAGGCGTGGAACAGCTCATTATCCAAAGCATAGCACATCATCTGTAAAACACGGTGGAGTCAGGCAGTGTGATGGCTGCCAGTGGCACTGGGACACTAGTGTTTATTGATGAGGTGACACCGGACAGAAGCAGCCGAATGAATTCTGAGGTGTTCAGAGACGTACTGTCTGCTCAAATCAGCTAAATGACGTCAAACTGATGGGGCGGCCAGCGTTTCATGATACAGATGGACAATGACCCAAAACATACAGCCAAAGCAACCCAGGAGTTTATTAAAGCAAAGAAGTGGAAAAATCTTGAATGGCCAAGTCAGTCACCTGATCTTAACCGAATTGAGCGAGCATTTCACTTGTTGAAGACTAAACTTCAGACAGAAAGGCCCACAAACAAACAGCAACTGAAAGTAAAGCCGCAGCAGTAAAGGCCTGGCAGAGCATTAAAAAGGAGGAAACCCAGCATCTGGTGATGTCCAGGAGTTCAAGACTTCAGGCTGGCATTGCCAGCAAAGGGTTTTCAACCAAGTATTAGAAATGAACATTTTATTTCCAGTTATTTCATTTGTCCTTTTGAGCCCCTGAAATGAAGGGATTGTGTTCAAAAAATGCTTTAGTTGCCTCACATTTTTATGAAATCGTTTTGTTCAACTCACTGAATTAAAGCTGAAAGTCTGCCCTTCAACTGCATCTGAGTTGTTTCATTTCAAATTCACTGTGGTAATGTACAGAACCAAAATGAGAAAAAAGTCGTCTCTGTCCAAATATTTATGGACCTAACTGTATAACCTTTCATCTAGATGACTGCAATACGCTTCTTTTTGGAATTAGCCAAGCCTCCATTGTTCACCTGCAGCTGCTGCAAAATGACGCTGCTTCATTTTTAACTGGGATCAAGCAAGCAAGAGAACGTAGACTTAAGTGCAGCATTTGACACCATTGACCATTCTATTTTACTGCACAGGCTAGAAAACGATGTTGGGCTTACAGGCCCCGTGCTCACTTGGTTCAGTTCTTATTTATCAAATCGATTCCAATATGTACAGAAATGTGCTGACAGGACTCCATCATTACACACAGAAGTTCAATATGGTGTCCCGCAGGGCTCAGTACTCGGACCTTTACTGTTTTCACTTTACATGCTTCCACTGGGATCTCTCATTAGGAAACATCATGTTAATTTTCACTCGTATGCAGATGACACCCAGTTATACCTTTCATTTAAATCAAATGAAGTTTCTCAGATGTTGTCTTTAATTAGTTGTGTTAGTGAATTAAAGGAGTGGATGAATGAGAACTACCTGTCTTTAAATACAGATAAAACAGAGATGTTAATTGTTGGAGGGAATGACGCTGATCACAACAATATTTTGTCGTCATTTAACTCAGTTGGAATCCCCATTAATTTTACTGAATCAGCCCGCAATCTCGGAGTTATCTTTGACTCTAGCAGGTCATTTAAAGCACATATTACAAAGCTGTCCAAATCGTGTTTCTTCCATCTTAAAAATGTTAGGAAATTAAGGCGCTTTCTAAATAAACAGGATTGTGAGAAATTAATTCATGCATTTATTTCTAGTAGGATTGACTACTGCAATGCGGTGTTCACTGGATGTTCAAACTGTTCTTTATACAGCCTCCAGTTAATCCAAAATGCGGCTGCAAGAATTATTACAAGAACAAGAAAATACGAACACATAACTCCAGTTCTTAAATCCTTACACTGGCTCCCGGTTAAGTTTAGGGCAGATTTCAAAATCCTCCTTTTAACATATAAAGCCTTAAATGGCTGAGGTCCGGCTTACTTGTCTGAACTTATCATGATTTACAAACCAGAGTGCACATTAAGATCTCAAGATGCCGGTCTGCTTAGGATTCCAAGGATTAATAAAATAACAGCAGGAGGTCAAGCTTTTAGTTACAGGACCCCCTAAACTGTGGACTGGTCTGCCTGCTACTATAAGAGATGCCCCTTCAGTCTCAGCTTTTAAATCCCGGCTGAAGACTCACAACTTCAGTTTAGCACACCCTGACTAGAGCTGCTGATTAACTGTACAGACTGCATCTCTGTTGTTAGTCATTAGCACTAAAACATAAGTAACATGATGGTTATAATTGAATACTAACCCTCACCTATTCTGTTTCTGTTCTCGGTACTCAAATGTGGAACTTGGTGCCCACGGCCTACCTGCCAAGTTGTTTGCCTGCCTAAGGTAAAGTCATCCCTGATGGAGGATCGCAGGAATCATGGGAAAGAGAGATCCTTTCATCGGATTGGCTGGCCCAGCGCTGTTTCAGCCATGGAATGGCCAAATGGGGGAGGCAGCTTGATGGATGAGGTCTCCAGGACTATAAAAATATCCAACTCATATTATGGGATATCATCTACTGTTAAATTCTGCTCCGTACTTCTATAATTTTTATTTTCATGCTGTATTGAGGATTTATTCTGTTCTGTGTATTGTATTGACCCCCTTTTTCTTTTTTGACACTCACTGCACGCCCAACCTACCTGTAAAGGGGTCTCTCTTTGAACTGCCTTTCTCGAGGTTTCTTCCATTTGTTCCCTACTGGGGTTTTTTTTTGGAGTTTTTTCCTTGTCTTCTTAGAGAGTCGAGGCTGGGGGGCTGTCAAGAGGCAGGGCCTGTCAAAGCCCATTGCAGCACTTTCTGTGTGATTTTGGGCTATATAAAAATAAATTGTATTGTATTGTATTGTTACCCCAATTTTGGCTTCCCTTCACTGGCTTCCGGGTTCATTTTCGAACCCATTTTAAGATCCTTGTACAGTGGTACCTCAGTCCGTTTTGGAATAAGTCCAACTTGGTATTTGTCCTATTTGGACGCGAAATGTTTTTTTTTTTGGTTTTACTGTAATCATTCCCTACAAATAGATAATTTTTTACAAAAAACAGGATTGAAAACAAGTTAGCCCCCCACCCCTATCATCAACATTAGGTAAGTAAACATTTATCAAAATCATTTTACAGTTAAATAAGTTGCCCATGACCATCACAGATCTCCCTTCAGGATCCAATACTAAATCTGATGCTACAAATGAGACTGTTCCATGTATGAGGATTCCCACACCTCTAGTTTTCTTTGTAAAGCTAGAATGGAACATTTGGCCAGTCCAGTCCTTTTGCATCCGAAACTGATCCTTGCTTGGTAAGTGGGTCTCCTGTAAAAATACTATTTTAGCGTTTAGACCTGTTAGGTGAGAGAGTACTTTCTTTCTCTTTAATTCATGATTCAGGCCTTTAACATTCCAGCTCACAAAGTTAACTGTCCCATCATGGAATCATTGATTCTGAATTTTTGATGTCATTTTATTGTCTTAACTGGAAGTGAGACACCTTTAACCTTAATTTCCAATTTCCCCATGAGTTATTGCCATGCAGCCTATTGTTATGTTGGTAGTTATAATTATAAGGATTAAAAGGATAGATTAGATATAGCCTGCTCTCTCTCCTCCCCCCCCGCCCCCCATTTTGCCTCCCCACGTGAGGCTGAACCCCACTTCACAAAGTCCTGGTCTTCTGACATACCCAGGGACAGAGCACATCCAAAGCAAAACAAGCCCCCACGCAGCGGCGTTTGAGGATTAAAAAGTAGAGATATCTATTGGCAATAAAGTCTAAATACCATATGCCTAAAATATAATCATTAACAAACTATAAGCATAAAGTATATAATCTTCAGCAATCTTAAAGTATTAAGATAATAAACCCAGGGAATAGTGTTAGAAGTGGTCCAGGATAAGCACAGTAAATCCTAAAGCAATAATAACAATAACAATAAACCAAGGGTATGATGTTAAACAATCCCCTTTAGGGCAGTGAAAAAATAAAATATATAAATAAATAAATTTCTTCCACACACACGTCATGGACGCGAAAAATTTTGCTTGGTATACGACCTTTGTTTGGAATACGACTCGCATGCTAGAACACCGTGGCCTACTCTTGTTTACCCCTCTCGAGACAAAGCCACGGCTGCCCACGAGCGTCCGTACACCAGCTGATAGCATCCAGTGAACAACTCGCGCTATAACTCTCTGTGAATTTTCACATGATTTTGTGTTTTTGCGTGTAAATTTGAATTGATTGCTGAAAAGTATGAAGGTGGCATCCTTTTACCTCTCGGCGGGTTCACACCCTCTTGAACTCTCTTTTCAAAGTTGTTTTTAACTATCCCTTACAGTACTTGTTGGCTATCGGTCTCATGCCGGTATTTAGCCTTGGATGGAGTTTACCATCCGCTTTGGAAAACATCTTGCATCACCCCAGTCCCAAAGGTAACACGTCCTGATGAGCTGAATGACTTCCGGCCTGTCACTCTGACGTCACATGTGATGAAGACCATGGAGCGGCTGCTGCTTCACCACCTGAGGCCACAGGTCCGCCGCGCCCTCGAACCTCTGCAGTTCACATACCAGGAGAAGGTACACCGATCCCTCTTGATATGTTTCAGACAGAGGCAGTGGTGCTGTAAGAATTATGTTTCTGGACTTCTCTAGCGCCTTCAACACCATCCAACCTCTGCTCCTTAGGGACAAACTGACAGAGACGGGGATAGATTCATACCTGGTGCCATGGATCGTGGGCTATCTTACTGACAGACCTCAGTATGTGCGTCTCGGGAACTGCAGGTCTGACATTGTGGTCAGCAGCACAGGAGAAGGTGGGAGCGGAGGATGCCATCATCTATATGCTACACCGATCCCTCTCCCACCTGGACAGAGGCAGTGGTGCTGTAAGAATTATGTTTCTGGACTTCTGCAGGGCGGCGCTCCACAGAGCATAACAATCTAAGAATCTTAATAAGTAAACAATTACAAAAAAGGAAAAATAGAGCAATAGCCCAAAAAGTCTTGGAAAAAAAATGTCAACTATGATTCACAGTAACCACGTCTCGAAACGCTAAACACAAATCAAATTCCTTCACCAGAATGAAAAGGACAAAAAGGCGGAAAAATCCAAAAGATCAGCAATAAGAGGAGATCTTGCCAATATCAGCACAAAGGGACCGCAATTCCCATGAGCCTTTACAGGGCTGGGAGCAGCCCCTCAATGGAGATTGACAGGTGGACCCGCCTCTTGGGGAACCACCCACAATGAACAAGGAACACGGAAGAAAAAAAATGATCTACACATAAAAACCCAACCAAAGTGACCAAAAATAAATAGAAATACATAATGCAAGAACAAAACAAGAACCGAATAAAAAAATTGGATCTGAATGCCAGTAGGCTTTGCACCTTCGGAACCAAGTTACCCGAACTCTTCTCTAATATTCCAGTAATTATTTACTGCTCAGATGCTGATCTCTCTGATCATAAAATCGGTCATTATTATAGCAATTGACGAGAAGAATTCATAATTAACTTCAGAATTATGGTGTTTGAGGGCTCCTCTCGAGCACCTCTTTCTCTTACAGGATTTGACTCAAAAACTAATCGGCACATCGTCATCTCATAACAGGCTGAAGTTTCGACTTTGGTATCTTTCCATCCAGCCATTGTACCTCAAGGTTGTCTTCAAGAAATTGTAACACACAGACACACACACACACACACACACACACCCATCATCGATATTTTCGGTATCAGGGGACCCTAAAATATCGAGATCAATTGAATCAGAACATCTTTATTATCATTGTCATACAACGAAATTAGGTGCAGTCCCTGCGGTGTCAAAATATAAATAAATATTATTACAAAAGGATAGGAAAGGATAAGAAGAAATAAGGTAGGACACAAACATTCAACATACAACCTTAATTGCACATGAAACTTATCTCAGGGCATAACGTGAGCTACCACAGCTATGCTGATGACTCTCAGCTGTATTTATCAATAGCACCTGATGACCCCGACTCTGTTGTTTCACTAACACAATGTCATACTTGTGTTTCTAATTGGATGAATAGTAATTTTCTCAAGCTAAATAAGGAGAGAACAGAAATTTTAGTGATTGACAAAAATGGATATAATAAGGTTGTTACAAATAAATTTGATGCATCAGGATTAAAAGTCAAGATGGAGGTAAAGAATTTAGGGGTAACTGTTTACTGTAACCTGAATTTTAAATCACATATTCATCAGACCACTAGGACAGCATTTTTTCACTTAAGAAATATAACAAAAGTTAGAACTCTTATATCATTGCAAGATGCTGAGAAATTAGTTCAAGCTTTTGTTTTCAGTCGACTAGATTACTGTAACGCACTCCTCTCAGGACCACCCAAAAAAGACATCAATCGATGCAACGAGTGCAGAATGGAGCTGCTAGAATCCTAACTAGGAAAAGAAAATCTGAGCACATCACCCCAGTCCTAGCGTCACTACACTGGTTACCTGTGTCATTTAGAATTGACTTTAAAATACTGATTATGGTTTATAAAGCCTTAAATAATCTCGCCCCTTCTTATATATCGGAATGTCTGACATCTTATATTCCAAATGGTAACCTCAGATCCTCAAATGAGTGTCTGCTTAGAATTCCTAGAGAAAAACTTAAAAGTAGTGGTGAGGCAGGCGGCCTTCTGCTGTTATGCACCTCAAATCTGGAATAGGCTGCCAATAGGAATTCGCTAGGCTGATACGGTGGAGCACTTTAAAACACTTCTGAAAACACATCACTTTAACATGGCCTTCTCATAACTTCATTTTAATTTAATCCTGTGTTATACTACATTTTTCTTTAATATTAATGTCACTGTCTCTATGCTCACTGGTATGGATTTATTCACATGTGCATGTTAAATTTGGCACACAGGGGCTCAGCAGTTAGACTTGCTAGCCAAGCATTGGATTAGATAGCCAAAGACAACTGGAGGATTGTATAGTCAGCTTAAACACAGGATAGTGTATTTCTGTCCTCTGTCAGCACAAAATCTTCTTTCCTTATTGGGAGAATGAGAACCGGCATGTAAGCATTATGATAAGAAGTTCAGCCCTTGTTAGTAGACAGAGAAGACCAGCAAGTGAAGCAAGACATTATTTAAAGGCTTGGACAACAGCCAGACCCTTTGAGGCTGAGTCGGCACAGTTCCGAAAAACCTCCCAGCGTGGGGACGAGAAATGGCAGGCTGTGTTGATCCAGATTCCCACCTGGATAAAGTCTGTCCATATGCCTCCCGTCTGTAACCGCGTTAACCGTCAGTAAATGTAAGCTAAAGTATATTTTTTCTCATGTGATTCTTGTACCGCCGTAATCACGATGGGAGGGATATCGCCTTTTCTGGTATATTACTATATTGTTTAGTTACTTAATATGCCGCAATTTCAAAAGAACACATTTCCAAGAGAGCTAATGCCTCTTCAGGAAACATCCTGATGCTCTGTATATTCAATTTATTATCATAACTATTCATGGTGGTTCTAAAATCCATACTAACCCCTACTCTCTCTGCTGTTTCTTTTCCCGGTTTTCTTTGGTGGCGACCTGCACCACCACCACCTGATCAAAGCATCATGATGCTCCAACATTGATGGATTAAAAGCCAGAAGTCCACGTGACCGTCATCATCAAGTCCTTCCATGAGAACTCTGAATACAATGAGGACTGGTCATTTATGTTAAGTGGAATGCCCAGAGGGGGCTTGGTGGTCTCGTGGCCTGGACCCCCTGCAGATTTTATTTTTTCTCTCCAGCCATCTGGAGGTTTTTTCTTTTGTTTTTTTCTGTCCTCCCTGGCCATCGGGCCTTACTCTTATTCTATGTTAATTAGTGTTGTCTTATTTTAATTCTGACTTTGTCTTTTTATTTTTTCATCACGTAAAACACTTTGAGCTCCATTATTTCTATGAAAATGTGCTATAGAAATAAATGAGCCGGTGCTGATGCTGATAGCCGAGGAGATGTGAGGGCCCACCCTAACCCTTTGTGTGCGGTCTGTCTGGAAGTCTTTAATTCATAGACAGTCCCAGGGCTAGCAGCTTGCATGCCAATCTGTGAGGGAGGATGGTGTTAAAAGCAGAGCTAAAATCAATAAAGAGGAGACGTGCGTAGCTCCCATGGTGCTCCAGATGGGACAGGGTAGCATGGAGAGCAGCAGCAACAACGACCTAAATAGACGAGGTGGACATAATATGACTCCGGACCGGTCTCTCAAAACACTTCATCAACACCGAAAACTAGAGATCGAAATTTTTGGTGAATCTAAATCTTTAAGCCATACCCCCCCCATAGGACAATAAGTGATGGTGGGGGTAGGCACAAAGCAAAAATTTAAAGGACTAAGCTCAGCCTTATAGACAGGGCAAGGAGTGCAGATCATCTTCCGCCGCCATCGAAAGAAGCCAGTTATGGTAGTTCAGGCATCTGATTGGCTGCGGAGATATGTCAGGCACATCCCACTGTGGGCAAACCCAGGACACGCTCTCTCTCGGCTGACCTGGGAACACCTTGGTATGCCCCCTGGTGGAGATGGATTGGGTGGCAGGGAAAAGGAATAGCAGGGCCTCATTGCTTAGATTGCTGCCCAGACAATCCAGACCAGGATAAACATCCATTCACTCATTTTTGCTGGATTTAAAAGACATAAAAAAGGAATTGAAACTTACTCCATAGAGGGACCCCTGGCTTGCAGATAACAAACTCCATCTTTGCCTGCTCCACCTCTATGCTCCAGTCCACATTTAAGACTACTTTTTTAGATCAAAAATTAGATAAATTATTAATGGGCGACACGGTGGCGCAGTGGGTAGCGGGTCCCTCCAGAAGTGACCCTCTATCTGCTGCAGCCAGGTGTTAATGAGAGTGTCCTCTCGGCCTGGTCCAGCCACTCGGGTCCTGCGAGCCTGATCACCCTCGGGTATTGACGCCACATGGCCATAGTTCTGTAACTGACACTCCCTCACAATCAGATCATGTGCCTCATTCGGGACTCCATGAGCAACACAAAGTCAAACCAGTGGCACCCAAAGACCCTCTGAAGAGACACACATGAAGGAATCCAGTCGTCAGGCAAGCTCTACTTTTGCACTTCTACAGAGGAAGCAGAAAAAGAGCTAAGAAAACGGATTGCGACACTTTTATGAAATATGATCCTGAGTCGATGGGTGGCACGGTGGTGCAGTGGGTAGCGCTGCTGCCTCGCAGTTAGGAGACCCGTCTG
Organism: Polypterus bichir lapradei; assembly: GCA_026402145.1. Lineage (NCBI taxonomy): Eukaryota > Metazoa > Chordata > Cladistia > Polypteriformes > Polypteridae > Polypterus > Polypterus bichir. Next base: position 6,607,066 of record JANRMT010062814.1, read on the forward strand.
GGTTCGCTTCCCAGGTCCTCCCTGCGTGGAGTTTTCATGTTCTCCCTGTGTCTGCGTGGGTTTCCTCCCACAGTCCAAAGACATGCAGGTTACATGCATTGGCGATTGTAAATTGGCCCTAGTGTGTGTGCCTTGTGGTGGGCTGGTGCCCTGCCTGGGGTTTGTTTCCTGCCTTGCGCCCTGTGTTGGCTGGGATTGGCTCCAGCAGATCCTGTAGTTAGGATATAGTGGGTTGGACAATGGATGGATAAATTATTAATCCCAAGGAAAAATTCAGAATTTGTCTTGTCTTGGGACCCTCCCCTAGTGCTTCCTTTTGTCTCATTTTTACACCACGACTCAGCCTGAGCTCCACCCACCCCACTTAGCCCCACCTCTTTTTCATTTTGAATTTATGTTGCACATTTAAGACAACAAGTGTCAACCAAAGTGCTGCACAATAAAAATGAATTCAACCCAAACATCAGCCAACACCAAACAAAATGAGTGAAGTGTGAAAGACATTTTGACAGGAATTAAACAACTAACAGATCAAGAAAGCAACAGAAGGAGAAAATGACAATCAACGGAGAGCAATACAAAACACACCGAGACAGAACAGACAGCAGAATTCATAGTCTAACTTAAAAGACCTGAGAAAATTATTTTTTAAATTTGATTTAAAAATATTTAATGTATCTGTTTTTTCAGTGTTTTTGATTCAGCATGGGCTTCACCCGCTGCCTGTAATCCTTTGTCCTGCTTTATTTTAGGGTCCTGTTCAGCCTGGACTCTCTCTCCACCTTAATTCCCCCTATTGATTTTTTTTTTTTTTTTGTTAGTCAGGATGTGTCCCGAGACCCTCCCCTATCTCTTCCTTTGGTCTCCAATTTTATGCAATGACTCCGCCTGGACTCCACCCTCATCCTTAGCCCCGCCTCTTGCCCTTTTATGTCATGATTTGGCTTGTGGGTCACTCCTACCCTCAGCCCCACCCATTGTCTTTTTTTTTTTTTTTTTTTTTTTTTTTTTAATGTCACGATTCAACCTGGAAAAAGGAATTTAAACTTAAGCCACAGGGTGAACCCTCATTTACACATAACGGGCCCCCCCACCTCCGCCCGTTTTATTTTAATGTCATGATTAAACCTGCACTCCACCTCTACCCCAGTCCATCATTGAGTCTACTCCACAAGGACCTGAAAACAGTCTAACACTTCCAATCCTGGGGTTGATGCCTCCAGATTGTGGCCACCCTTTGGCTTGTGCCCATGTGCAACAGAGAGCCCCCCCCCCCCCCGATCTCGGTCGGGGGCGGGGGCTCCCCCAGTGCCACGTTAATTGGGCACACCACCTCCATAAAAGGAGCCGGGCCACCAATTCTCTACTCTAACACAGGCCAGTCAACTCCTCCTCCAGTTCACTGACTCCGAGCTGGAGGTGCTGGATCAGCTGACATCACCTGCAGATGTAGCCTTCAAGAAGGACCGACTCCTCCAAGCCACCCTCTGAAAACGTCCATCAAGACTGCTACTGGCCTCATTTTTTAAAAAAATTTGGATTAATAAACTCTAACACCCCTTTTATTAAAATATTGAACTAAAGAACTACTGTATGGCAGCTGTTTAACATCTTTTGGCCCCTTGCGTAGTAAATACAGCCTACTTTGACCCTTCTTGTATATGGCCAGTGAGTTCCTGGACCAGTCTAGCTTATTGCTCATATGCACCCTTAGATACTTGTACTCCTCAATGATCTCCACCTCCACACCCCTAATAGACAGGGCAATGGCTGGAGATCGCGATCTTCTTAAATCAACTACCAGTTCTTTTGTTTTACTGACATTGATCTGCGGTTGATTCAACTATGCTGGTATTACTCTTTGTAGCCAAAGTTGTGACTTGAGCTGTGAGGTAGCAGTGCCAAGCACAGTGCCATCTTGCCACCCTCAGATAAAAATTGTATCCTGAATCCACAATAATCCATGTTCTTTATCTCTCTTTCTCAGAATCCCCCTGATCATAGAATGCACAGAGCTGGTCATTACTTCCCAGGCAGCGCATTTCGAACGATGATGTAAGTCATGCTGGGAACACTGGATAGAAATCACTTCTTTAAAGAGAATACTGTCTGGTACTGCAGTGAGGGTGGCATGATGGCGCAGTGGGTAGTGCCCGTGCCTCCTATTAATATTCCCATTACGACTAATGTACCACTCAAATGAAAATATCACAAGTCCAGTTGGAGTACTGATCGCGTTGTGACATCACACATTGACGTATACCGGTGGTTCTTAACCTGTGGGGCGCGCCCCCCAAAGTAACAAAAAAAAGAGGTGTGAAGGTGTGAAAAAAAGAAAACAAGAATCGAAAATATGAAAAATCTATTGAAACCAAAAGAAATTAACTTAAACTATATTCTGATACTAGAAAAATAAATATAGAGTTAGATAAATGTCGATAAAAGTTAAGTAGGTATAATAAAACTTGTAGCGGTGTATCGGCAGCAAAAAATATAGGAATAAATTTATTAGGGTTTCAAAAAAACATTAAGGGGGTGCGATTAAAACTGTTATTAAAACTCGAGTCGCAAATATTTAAAGGTTGAGAAACGCTGACATATAAACTGTAAATTATCCTTGTAAGCATAGAAAAGAGTGAGGAGTAAACTTATGGTGTGTGTGTGTGAACATTTGACACAAATCTTGCAAGTAGTGCAGATCGGGTAGTGACATCCCCATTCAACATGACTGTTACAGCTCTGCGATGTTACGCTGGCCTCACAGCTCATCATATGACAATTGGGGGGATTCTAGTAACGTCCCTAGGCATCCTAACAAATTCGCTGTGAGAAACACTTTGGTGAATTTTGTTGATCAACCCTAGTCAAGAAGCTGGAGGTGACACAAAAGGTACAGCTTAGCTATCATCTGAATAAATGGGCCTGATGGACTGAATGGTCTTCACTCGTTTGTCTTATATACTGTATGTATTTTCAGGAGGGTCCAGACCTGGACGGGGCACACCACCTTGGGATGCTCTCAGACTCTCATGGTGGCCCACATGATCAGAGGAGTTTCTGGTACCCAAGGGAATAGAATCTTGTGAAGCAAAGCCCAAAACGTTTAATTTGCTGCCACATCTTGATCCAAGAGTGTTACCAAAATGAATTTCTTAGGTCCTTCATACCCAACTTCTGGTCTCACTAGAGAAGGTGCACATAAACCACAGCTATAAGTTTAAATTAAGGGGGTGCCTGTAAGCCATTGTGATTGTTGGGGGGGGGGGGCGATATTAAATTTCACCCCATTAGTGTGCCATCTCTTTGGATGAAGAATATCTGTGCTGGAGTCGTCCCTGCGTGCCAATACCAACATGGGTCAGCAACAGCCGAGGGTCATTCTCATGCCATATGTCAGTGTGTCCACTCCCACCCAAATCTCATTCCAATCCTCCTGCCTTTCAAAAAGCACAAATCCCTGAGATTAAGGCATATTTAATAATGGATGCTAGGGAACAATCAGAGTGTGGCAGGATTAAGGCTTAACCTTACGTGAAGCTGCTGTAGGGAAGTTTAGTGGTGCAGATCCAGGAGACGGGATTTAAAAAGACCACCGAGAGGCATCCCCTGGACTATAAGAGTCCTGTTGTGGTAGATACAATACAATACAATTTATTTTTGTAGAGCCCAAAATCACACCAGGAGTGCCACAATGGGCTTTAACAGTCCCTGTCTTTTGACAGCCCCCCAGCCTTGACTCTCTAAGAAGACAAAGAAAAACTCTTATAGGGAAAAAAATGGAAGAAACCTTAGGAAAGGCAATTCAGAGAGAGACCCCTTTCCAGGTAGGCTGGGCTTGCAGTGGGTGTCAACAAAAGGGGGGTAAATACAATAAATACACAGAACAGAACACAAGTCATCCTCAATACAATATAACAGTGCAATAGAAATATTACAAGTACAGAGCAGAATTCAACAGCAGATGATATTCCATAATAGGATTTAGATTTGTTCAGAGAGTCCTGGAGAACTCAGCCATCAAGCTGCCTCCCCCTATTGGCCATTCCACAGCTGAGTGAGCGCTGGGACAGCCAATCCGATTAAAGGACCCCTCTACCCGATGATCCCTGCGATCCTCCATCAGAGCTGACTTTACCTTAGGCAGGCAAAACAACTTGGCAGGTGGGCCGTGGCACCGAGTGCCACATTTGAGTACCGAGAAGAGAAACAGAATAGGTGAGGGTGAGTATTCAATTCTAACTATCATGTTCTAATGTTTTAGTGCTAATGACTGACAACAGAGATGCAGTCTGTACAGTTAATCGGCAGCTCTAGTCAGGGTGTGCTAAACT
>JANRMT010062814.1:6618880-6636523 GCA_026402145.1 Polypterus bichir lapradei
TTTAGCACACCCTGACTAGAGCTGCTGATTAACTGTACAGACTGCATCTCTGTTGTTAGTCATTAGCACTAAAACATAAGTAGCATGATAGTTAGAATTTGTTACTATCCCTCACCTCTTCTGTGTCTCTTCTCAGTACTCAAATGTGGCACTTGGTGCCCACTGACCTACTGCCGAGTTGTTTTGCCTGCCTAAGGTAAAGTCATCTCTGAATCGTCAGGTAGAGAAGTCGTTTCATCGGATTGGCTGGCCCAGAGCTGACTCAGCAGTGGAACGGAAAATAGGGGGAGGCAACTTGATGGCCAAGGTCTCCAGGACTCTGAACAAATCCGAATCGTTTTATGTGATATTTAGAACAGTTGCTAAATTAACAAATGGGAATTCAGATCAACAGTGCAAAATACCAACAGATATTAGCAGTACAGACTTTATGAACTTCTTCAATGAGAAAATTAAAAATATAAGATCCCAGATCTCTGCATCACAATACAAACCACATACTAGCTTAGCAGACCCTGTCTCACATTGCATTCAGCACTTTAATAATTTTAATCCTGTAACTGAGCAGGAAGTCTTAACTTTAATTACTAAAATGAAGCCCACTACTTGTTCCCTAGATCCAGTGCCAACAAAACTAGTAAAAAGTGCCATGGATGTTCTTGCAGCGCCCATTCTAAACATAATCAATAGTTCGTTACTGCATGGCACAGTACCTGATGCACTAAAAGTGTCAGTCATTAAACCTTTACTTAAAAAGTCAGACCTAGACCCACATATACTAAATAATTATAGGCCTATTTCAAATTTACCGTTTCTCTCTAAAATACTACAAAAAGTAGTCGCCAGTCAGCTTCAGTTACACCTTACACGTTACAATTTATTTGAGAAATTCCAGTCTGGTTTTCGCACTGGTCATAGTACAGAAACGGCACTAACACGGGTTGTAAATGACATTCTGATATCCTCTGATGAATGAAACTCCACTGTAGTTATGTTGTTACAGATAAGTGCAGCATTTGACACCATTGACCATTCTATTTTACTGCACAGGCTAGAAAACGATGTTGGGCTTACAGGCCCCGTGCTCGCTTGGTTTAGTTCTTATTTATCAAATCGATTACAATACGTACAGAAATGTGCTGACAGGACTCCATCATTACACACAGAAGTTCAATATGGTGTCCCGCAGGGCTCAGTACTGGGACCTTTACTGTTTTCACTTTACATGCTTCCACTGGGATCTCTCATTAGGAAACATCATGTTAATTTTCACTCGTATGCAGATGACACCCAGTTATACCTTTCATTTAAATCAAATGAAGTTTCTCAGATGTTGTCTTTAATTAGTTGTGTTAGTGAATTAAAGGAGTGGATGAATGAGAACTACTTGTCTTTAAATACAGATAAAACAGAGATGTTAATTGTTGGAGGGAATGACGCGGATCACAACAATATTCTGTCATCATTTAACTCAGTTGGAATCCCCAATTAATTTTACTAAATCAGCCCGCAATCTCGGAGTTATCTTTGACTCTAGCATGTCATTTAAAGCACATATTACAAAGTTGTCCAAAACATGTTTCTTCCATTTTAAAAATGTTAGGAAATTAAGGCGCTTTCTAAATAAACAGGATTCTGAGAAATTAATTCATGCATTTATCTCTAGTAGGATTGACTACTGCAATGCGGTGTTCACTGGGTGTTCAAACTGTTCTTTATTCAGCATCCAGTTAATCCAAAATGCGGCTGCAAGAATTATTACAAGAACAAGAAAATACGAACACATAACTCCAGTTCTTAAATCCTTACACTGGCTCCCGGTTAAGTTTAGGGCAGATTTCAAAATCCTCCTTTTAACATATAAAGCATTAAATGGCCAAAGTCCGGCTTACTTGTCTGAATTTATCATGACTTACATACCTGAGCGCACATTAAGATCTCAAGATGCCGGTCTGCTTACGATCCCAAGGATTAATAAAATAACAGTGGGAGGTCGAGGTTTTAGTTACAGGACTCCTAAACTGTGGACTGGTCTGTCTGCTACTATAAGAGATGCCCCTTCGGTCTCAGCCTTTAAATCCCAGGCTGAAGACTCACTACTTCAGTTTAGCACACCCTGACTAGAGCTGCTGATTAACTGTACAGACTGCATTTTTGTTGTTAGTCATTAGCACTAAAACATAAGTAACATGATCGTTATAAATGAATACTAACCCTCACCTATTCTGTTTCTGTTCTCGGTACTCAAATGTGGCAACTGGTGCCACGACCCACCTACCAAGTTGTTTGCCCGCCTAAGGTAAAGTCATCCCTGATGGAGGATCACAGGAACCATGGGAAAGAGCGGTCCTTTCATCGGATTGGCTGGCCCAGCACTGTTTCAGCCGTGGAATGGCCAAATGGGGGGAGGCAGCTTGATGGATGAGGTCTCCAGCACTCTAAACAAATCCAAATCATATTATGTGATATCATCTACTGTTAAATTCTGCTCCATACTTCTACGTTTTTTATTTTTATGCTGTATTAAGGATTTGTTCTTTTCTGTGTATTGTATTGTATTGGCCCCCTTCTTTTGACACCCACTGCACGCCCAACCTACCTGGAAAGGGGTCTCTCTTTGAACTGCCTTTCTCAAGGTTTCTTCCATTTTTTCCCTACAAGGTTTTTTTGGGAGTTTTTCCTTGTCTTCTCAGAGAGTCGAGGCTGAGGGGCTGTCATGAGGCAGGGTCTGTTAAATCCCATTGCGGAACTTCCTGTGTGATTTTGGGCTATACAAAAATAAATTGTATTGTATTGCATTGTATCTACTGTTGAATTCTGCTCTGTACTTGTAATATTACTATTGTACTATTGTATTCTATTGAGGATGACTTGTGTTCTGTTCTGTGTATTGTATTGCGTTTACCCCCCTTTTTTTATTTTGACACCCACTGCACGCCTAACCTCCCTGGAAAGGGGTCTCTCTTTGAAATGCCTTTCTCGAGGTTTCTTCCATCTACTAGGGGTTTTTTTTGGGAGTTTTTCCTTGTCTTCTTAGAGAGTCAAAGCTAGGGGGGCCTGTTAAAGCCCATTGGGGCACTTCTTGTGTGATTTTGGGCTCTACAAAAATAAATTGTATTGTATTAGCAGGTAGGCAGATGTTCCAATGAAAATAAAACTCGCACATCTCCTCAAACTAGTTGGCAATCTGGACTCTGCAGCTGTGCAGCACGGGCACTACCCACTGCGCCATCATGCCACCCTCATTGCAATACCAGACAGTTTTTTTCTTTACAGAAGCGATTTCTATCCAGTGTTCCCAGCATGACCTACATCATCATTCGAAATGCACTGCCTGGGAAGTAATATTTATATCGAATCACGACTCTTCACACGCCCCAAAGCTGCACACACACATGTCTAAGTGCGAAAGCGTCATTCCTGACATGGAGCCCCTTCATTTCTGTCATTTATTAACCACCATGTTTATGAAGAATAATAAGACCCATCCGGGATGGGCCGAGTCAGCCCTCCATCTGTTAACATCAGCAGCTGGAATGAGAGAGATCTGGGTGGGAAGAGATCGCCTCCTACTGGCAGAAATGTTCCAGTGTTGGTCAGAATTCCGGTCTTAAAGATCAGACATGCTGGAGGGACTGATAAAGACCAAGCTTCATGCTCAAAAGTCAGACTGCAAGGACAGACCTTGAATTAGTGCCAGTGCCTCCCTGGGTAGACCACCTGTCTGCCTCCCTCTAATTTTAGGCCTCCAGCCACACTGCTTGAGACTCTTGAACCAAGTCTAGACTTGGCCAGTGGGCCACAATGTCCCACCCCAGTCCAGAGCATATTTTCTAATTATTTTTTATATTTACTGTATATAGTGCCTTTTCACCATGCTCGATGGTCAGGTGCCCCTAAACTCTAGGCTGTATGTTCTTAGGTTCTCACTTGTCCCATTGGGCATTTTATCTCCGTTGTCCCAGAGGGCAATGCCGGCAATCTGTTCACCACACCTGGGGCCTTATGCATAAATGGTGCATACGCACAGAAATGTTGCATAAGAACGTTTCCACGTTCAAATTGTTCAAATAAAACCTACACTTGGCGTTAAGCTGCACACTTTTCCACGGTACCTCATACCCTGTCGTACGCAAGTTCTCCGCTCGGTTTTGCAGACTGGCGGCACCCAGCGTCAAAGCAGTGCTACTGTTCCTGTGTGGTTACCCTTTCTTTTTTAGATCCACATCCCTGACGCGGCTTTATAAATACACTGAAACTAACCGCATATTGTTTATTAGTGTAATGCATCTGATTGTAATTAACCTGTAACAATATAACGGACCAGGGAATAGTCATAGTATTCCAAATACCATAGCTGCTTTAGCGTTGTTACTCTCACTGCACCTTCTTCTTCTTCTTCTTTCAGCTGCTCCCGTTACGGGTTGCCACAGCGGATCATCTTTTTCCATATTACTCTCACTGCGCCACTCAGAGTATTTATATCACTGTATCTTATCGTGGAATCACAGCAGCAGCAGAGAATTATCGGGATACATCATCAAGCACACGCTGCCTCAGCCACGGCAAAACATTTCACAGCCTTTCCTGTACGGACCTCGTGGTTCAGAAACAGTTTCATCCTAAGAACTTTAAACAGTCAATCAGTCCATCAAGTGCTCCTTGTAGAACTGTCTGTACTTATAAGTACAATCACTTCACTGTAAACTTGCACTACAGTTATAATATTACACAACCTGAGCCACTTTATAAAGCGCGTATTCACATATGATGATGATATCATTTTTAAGATGAAATGCAGCAAAATATGTTGATTATATTGTATAGATAAAACTTTAACTTCATTTAAACAATCTGTATTGTTAATAATTAAACATGTGAGGACACGGTGCCGCAGCGCTAGCTAGTTCACGGATTGATCCTACCTTGTGTTGTATTCTTTCTGGGGCTGACGCGACACTGGAAGGATAGATGGATAGAATAATTAAACACGTACTACAAAGATGTTTCAATGTTCCTTAAAAGTTTTGAAGAATCGTCGTTGTAAGCTTACAGATGGCTTAACGTCTATTACAGAGCTGATTGTGTGGCGATTGGGTATTTGGAGAAAGAAAAGGACGGACAGGAATTGGAGGTTAGTACGTTTGAGAGAGACAGGACTGCTGCAATAATTTCATCGAAGGTCGCGCACAATCCCACACCGTGTTCCCATGTTTAAAAACGTGCTTCAACTCCTATCATCATGAAAATGATATCACGTATACATCTCAGAATTTTAATTATTCAGAGAGCTTTAATATCATGAATGTAATGGATTCTGTGTCCTGTCGGAGAAAGAGAAAGCGGAAGGAAGCACGTAGTGATTCACACGCATGGAGCACATAGAAGAACACATACAAAACAAAGCATTTAACGTGCTACTTTAATTATGATGTGATTTGAGAAACTGGTTAGTTAAATGATTTTAAGATGAAGTTTATGATGTTCTACTTCAGGACAAAATAAACTACATGATTGAAGTGGAAATTTCAAGATTAAAGTTGACATTTCGTGCTTTTTTCCCCACTGTGTGCCTTTTTTTTTCCCTCTGTACCCTAATAAGCTTTCATATGACACTCAGACGGTGGGCTACGACTCGCCTTTTCACGGTGACTTTGATGTCTGACAGCTTCTTTTTTATTTCGGGCACTATGCGACTTTGTGAACTTGAGCTTTCGAGTTTCTCCGACATGCTATGTCACTCGATCAACTTCCTTTTGATGTTTATACCACTGTTTAAACCAGGGGTGTCGAACTCCAGTCCTGGAGGGCCGCAGGGGCTTCAGGTTTTCATTCTAACCATCTTCTTAATTAGTGACCAGTTTTTGATGCTAATTAACTTTAGTCTTAGCTATAATTAGCTTGACTCAAGCCCCTTAGTTGTTTTTTTCCTTAATTAGCAGCCGGACAGTAATGAGACATAAAAGAAGCAGGACATGACCAGCTCACTTGTACCCATCAAACAAAATCTGAATATAAAGTTAAAGGTCTTAGTAAGGTTGATCCCTCAGGTTACCAAAACATTTTAGGAGTTCTTAGAAAAACAAACAGAATAGCAACAGTTTTGGAGATGTCTGCTGTGGCAAAAAGAGAGCAGCAACAAGCCATGGAATTGAATAACGGGTTTAATTAACAGCAAGAATCAGCTTCTCATTAAGGAACTGGTTGGAGTTTGAAACCCCAATTTAACTGGTCATCTGTTGGCTCATTTTATTTCTCATTTCTGTTTGGCTGCCATTAAATGAAGAAAAGAATCAACTCAGAAGACTTAATCCTTAAAAACAGGGCTATTAAAATAGAGGGAAAAGAAGTTAATTAGCAGTGAAAACTGGACACTGATTAGGAAAAAGGGTGAGAATGAAAACCTGCACCCACTGCGGCCCTCCAGGCCTGGAGTTTGACACTTGTGGTTTAAACCAACAAATAGTACGTTATTCCTTGCTTTCGCTTGTTATTCGCTGAAATTCTTCTATTTTCCCCCGTGCTTTTCCCATTGTCTTTTCACAGAACGCTGAGCTTAAGGGCTATTTATATTGATTTGCATATTCAAAGAAGTGTAATTCTGGGAGGAGACAGGGCAGGACAGCAAGCGTGTGCACGTGCGTTACTTTTCACGCTGACCGGGATTTATGTAGCGTAAGAACGCGGAAGTTGGCGGACGCACAGATTCCTGCATCTGGATTTTTCTGTGTAAGCACATTTCGGCTTTTGTGCTTACGTCATGTTATAGTGCGAATTCTATGCACAGCGTTATGCATGAGGCCCCTGGACTTGCACACATTTTCATTCATGAAATTAGCTCAAAGTGCTGTCCACTGTCATGGAGCACCCACCCATGTGAAACGGCAGTGTCCATGGCCTCACCACAAACAACGTAGCACATCCTTCACAGTCAGAGTTCATCACAGAAATAAAGATGGCATTCCCCTGAGGCTGCTGCATTCATACATGGATCCCTGATCAGGTCTGTTAAGTCCAAAGGTCAGGAGGAACCCCTAATTAAAAGGAAACCAACCAAGTATTTTGCAATTGCACTTCTATTCTATATGGGGGTCCACAAGGGTCCATCCTGGGTCCGCTGCTCTTTTCGATCTCCATGCTTCCATCAGGTCAGATTATCTCAAGGCATAACGTGAGCCACCACAGCTAAGCTGACGACACACAACTGTACTTATCAGTAGCGCCTGATGACCCCGACTCTCTTGGTTCACTGACCCCCAATGTCTTACTTGTGTTTCTGAATGGATGAGTAGTAATTTTCTCAAACTAAATAAGGAGAAAACAGAAATCTTAGTGATTGATAAAAATGGATATAATGAGGGTATTAGAAATAAACGACCTTAATTGCACATGAAACTTATCTCAGGGCATAACGTGAGCTACCACAGCTATGCTGATGACGCACAGCTGTATTTATCAATAGCACCTGATGACCCCGACTCTGTTGTTTCACTAACACAATGTCTCACTTGTGTTTCTGAGTGGATGAGTAGTAATTTTCTCAAACTAAATAAAGAGAAAACAGAAATCTTAGTGATTGATAAAATGGATATAATGAGGGTATTAGAAATAAACTTGATCCATTAGGCTTAAAAGTCAAGACAGAGATAAAAAATTTAGGGGTAATCATTGACTCGGACCTAAATTTTAAATCACATATTAATCAGATTACCAGGACGGCGTTTGTTCACTTAAGGAATATAGCAAAAGTTAGACCTCTTAAAACTTTGCAAGATGCTGAAAAATTAGTTGACGCTTTTGTTTTTAGTCGACTAGATTACTGTAACGCACTCCCCTCAGGACCACCCAAGAAAGACATTAATCGATTACAACCAGTGCAGAAAACCAGCAGTCAGAATCTTAACTAGGGAAAGAAACTCCGAGCACATCACGCCAGTCTTAGCATCACTACACTGGTTACCTGCGCCATTTAGAATTGACTTTAAAATACTGCTGATGGTTTACAAAGCCTTAAATAGCCTCACCCCATCCTATATTTCAGAATGCCTCTCATCTTACACTCCAAGTCGTAACCTTAGATCTTCAAATGAGGGTCTGCTTAGAATTCCAAGAGCTAAACCTCAAATAAGTGGTGAGGTGGGCGACCTTCTGCTGTTTTGAACCTCAAATCTGGAGTAGCTGACCGATAGAAATTCGCCAGGCTAATACGGTGGAGCACATTAAAAAACTGCTACAAACCCATCATTGTAACATGGCTTTCTCAGAGCTTCATTTTAGTTTAACCCTGATATTTTGTGTATGCACTGAATTATCTTTTTTTTTTTTTTCATGGCTCCACAATCCGTACTAACCCCTACTATTCTCTGCTGTTCTTTTTCCGGTTTTCTGCGGTGCTGATCTGCGCCACCACCACCTGATCAGGGCACCAAGCAGTCCCTACATTGATGGATTGAAAGCCAGAGGTACACATGACCATCATCATCATCAAATTCTTCCATGTGAAATCTGAAAGCCATGAGAACTGATTGAGATCATTAACATTAGGGGGGCTGGGTGGTCTCGTGGCCTTGGAACTCCTGCAGATTTTGCTTCTGTTTTTTTCTCCAGCCCTCTGGAGTTTTGTTTTTTCTGTCCTCCCAGCCATTGAATCTTTATTCTTTGTTATTTAGTATTGCCTAATGTTATTTTTTTTTTTTAATTCTTTCTTCATCTTGTAAAGCACAAGCTAAACCAATTGTATGAAAATCTGCAATAGAAAGAAATGTTGTTGAGATTTGAAAACTCAGCATGGGTGGGGTGGTGGTAGGGATTTTTTATTCAAACCCCCCTGTGCCCAAAGGTCACTTTTTCAGTAAGACAGAAGCCTCAGGACAGCTGATTTATTGTATTAATTACTATCTACATTACTTGTTGAACATCACTTGCCACTGTAATGAACAGAAGAGTACCCCAAGCACAAATAAAGTCCTGCAATGGCTCAAAATGCCCACTTGAGGGGTAGAAGCTGTCCTTTTCTTGACTAGCTGGGTTTGGACAATCAAATTTCTATAAATATTATCTCCAAACGTGCTCTATAACAAAATAAGATTTGGGGAGCAGCAAAGTCCCAGAAGGCAGTGTCTTCAAAATAGAGCACACTCCTAATAGAAAATCCAAAGAATGGTCAGAAGGTCACAAAAATCCACAATAATCACAAGATCACAGAATGAATTCCAATGAAATTCAACACATGTAGTAACCTGATGCTGCCTGTCCTGCCCTGGGTGCTGTACCCACCTGTTAGTTTATGTGGAATTGGACCATATGTTACATGTAGACTGCTCGCTAATGTATTCCTATTGTTTAACACAATCTGCATGTCTGTTGTCACACACGTGCACATGGGAGGCAGCTAAAAGGCTGAAATGAAGGTAATTCCATGCTAGACCAGGGAATGGCAGAGTACAGTAATCCTTATTCTATTTCATCAGCAGTCCGACCATGGGAAATTTCACTTGGATCCAATGATGTCACTCCCGGTTCTGGCCCTGATGACGTCACTTTGCTGTTTCTGGCACTGATGACGTCACTCCCGATTCTGGCCACGATGATGACATCACTTCCTGTTTCTGCCCTGACGACATCACCCCTGGTTTCGGCCCCAATGACGTCACCTCCGGTTCCGGGCCTGATGACGTCACTCCCGGTCCTGGTCCTGAAGACGTCATTTCCAGACCCGGACCCAATGATGTCATGGAAAGTGGTCCCAGCCACTATGATGACGTCACTTCGGTTTCGTCCCCGACGATGTCACCTCCGGTTCCAGGCTCGATGACGTCACTTTCCATTTCTGACCCTGACGAAGTCACTCCTGTTTCTGCCCCAAAGACGTCATGTCTGGTTTCGGCCCTGATGACGTCACGTCTGGTTCCAGGCCTGATGACGTCACCTCTGGTTTCCGACCCTGATGAGGTCACTCTGGTTTTCGACCCTGATGAGGTCACTTCCTGTCCTGGTCCTGAAGACGTCATTTCCAGACCCAGGCCCAATGATGTCACCTCTGGTCCCAGCCACTACGATGACATCACTTCCGGTTTCGTCCCCGACGACGTCACCTCCGGTCCCAGGCTCGATGACGTCACTTTCCATTTCTGACCCTGATGAAGTCACTCCTGTTGCTGCCCCGAAGACGTCACGTCTGGTTTCGGCCCTGATGACGTCACCTCTGGTTCTGGGCCTGATGATGTCACTTTCCGTTTCCGACCCTGATGAGGTCACTTCCAGTCCTGGTCCTGAAGACGTCATTTCCAGACCCAGGCCCAATGATGTCACCTCTGGTCCCAGCCACGACGATGACGTCACTTCCGGTTTCGACCCCAAGGACGTTACCTCCAGTTCCAGGCCCGATAACGTCACTTTCCATTTCCGACCCTGACGAAGTCACTTCCGGTCCTAGTCCCAACAATGTCACTTCCAGTCCCGGGCCCAATGACCTGGCCAAAACGACGATATAATTTCCGGTTTTGGCCCTGATGATGTCGCTTCCCCTGCCCGCCTTTAAAGCCGCCATGTTTGCCTGTCATTTTGTTCTCGTTTTGGACCAAACTCTGTTAACATTAAACCACAACCTCTTTTTTTAGGCAGCCTAATTCAATTATACGGGTGGCTGCCCCAAACCTCTTTCTGTATCCGTTGAATCCTGTCTCACTGTACAGTTGTGTTTTGCACTTGCTACTCTCGCTGTATTATTTATCTCCTACTCTTATTTACTGAGGATATTTATACATAATCTTCCTGCTTATACATTCTTCCCTACACCTAGCACAACTGTGGCATAAGAGTTTCACTATTCTCTTTTAGTGTAAGCGCAAACAAACATCTCTAATCTGTGTAATCTATTCAATATTTTTTCTTGTTTTTACTCATTGTAAACACAAGGGGGTGCCACTGAGTCCAAAACCACAGACACAGCAATCTTCTTCTTTTTTTCAGCTGCTCCTACCCAACGCCATTCAAAGTTCAAATACAGAATTATTTGACAAAATGCCTTCTCCATACAAACACCAGTAATATGCATCCATTCACAGTCCTCCTCCAAGACAGTGTTGCCCACTGCCTCCTGACTCGATTTAAGTGAGGTGGCGGGCTCTCTTTTAAACTAGACCTGGCAACTTCTTCCAGTCTACTTTTCAGGCCGTCTGGAGCATTTCTGGGTTTTGCCGAAAACCAGGACAGTCCTCACCGAGCCTGGGATTTCAGTTTTTGACATTGATTTTAGGTGTGATGTTGAATCGGCCCTCAGTGGGTTGGTGATTTTGTTGTCCACTGACCGTCATTCCATCATTTCGTTCTCAACGAATCACACAGTATTATTCGGTAAAGATCTCACACTTGAATATTTCCTTCATTGAGCAAATAAAATGGTCTTTCTGGAGCTTTCATGTGGATTGGCCTTTTGGAAACCAAAAATGGTTCCCTGACAGCCTCGCTCTGAAGGACCATGCTGGCACCTTGATTTTGAAGAGTGGATGTCCGTTGCGCTCTCTGTGTGTGTTTGCATTGCACACGCTTATGGTGGCCATGGGTAGACTCATCCAGAGCCAAATGTTCAGGTGACTGCAGGGAATACACGGGGCTCCAGTGTCATCTTGGAGCCTTGAGAGCCAAATACTGAATGGCAAGCCACCTTTGGCACACTGAATTTGATTGCAGGTGAGCTCGTCTCGGATAACACGCTTGTTCCATTTTTACTTTGGTTGCTATGGTGAAAGCCAGCAATGATGCCATCATAAGGGGCCACCAAATGAAGCCGACCTTCAGGGCTGCAGTTCCGATTCCTGTGTATAAACACAACCATCTACCGGTGCCAGCTCTGATGGCATGAGGTACGCATGATTTGGGAGAATATACAGGCACTACTAGTGATGAACACTGATGGACTTATTAAATAGACAAGGCAGAGGAGTGCCATGTTAATTAAATTCAGTCCCCTGATCAAAATATTACAACGTACAACGACATGCCCAAGTGTACCAGGTGAGATCAACGTTCCCTGAGGTGAAATGCCAATGTGTTAAAAAACAAAAAGAATGGAATGGAATGGCAGCGCTGAGGCATTTATATTGACATTGAGCCTTGGTACAGTGCCAGCTGTCAGGACTGGATATGCCAAGGGTGCCAGCATCAAAAGCTTACAGTTGACTAGGACTTATGTAAATATTGTGATTGGTCTTCTGGTTGGCACAGTATTATTAGGGGGGGTGAATGAAGAGAAATAAGATGAGATACATATGCTGGCAAATGAGCCCCCTGGATGTGCCAAGGGTGGCAGTACTAAAATGACACCGCTTTTTTATTAGTCTTCTGTTTAATTTTGCACTTAAGTAATTATAATCTATCTGTTATATAGTGCCTTTCATAATATTTCTATATATCTATCATATAGTGCCTTGCATTATATATCTATCTATTATATAGTGTCTTTCACATCTATCTATCTATGAGGTGTGGCAGAAAAGTAATGAGACTGATTTTTTATTTACCAGTTTTTATTTTTTTCAAACATCAATGTTATCCCCTTCAAAGTAGTTCCCTTGGGCAGCTACACACCGATGGAGACGTTGTTAACACCGTTGGTAGCAGCGCTGGAAGTCTTCAACCGGTATGGTCTTCAGCATGTCCGTTACACTCTTTTGGTGTTTTCTAAAGTCCCGAAATGACGTCCTTTGAGGACATTTTTCAGTTTAGGAAAAAGGAAAAAGTCACACGGACTGAGGTCAGGTGAATAAGGGGGCTGGGGAACCACAGGAATGCGTTTTTTCGATTGTCCTTCTGCTCAATTGTGAGGTTTTTCGGCACCATTTTGGCACAGACCTTTCGCATGTGCAAATGTTCAGTCAGAACGGTAAATCTGTTCAAATTTAATTGTTCACTCAACATTCTTAATGTCAAACGACGGTCTGATCTCACAAGAGTGTTCACACGTTCGATGTTTTCATTGGTTTTCGAAGTTGAAGGCCTCCCTGAAAATCTTGAGCTCGGGATAAAGAATGTTCCCCATAGGCCTGTTTTAACTTTTCAAACGTCACACTTGCCGATTCTCCAAGCTTAGCGCAAAATTTAATGGCACAACGTTGCTCCAAATTCCGCTGTTCCATTTTGCGTGACGCACAACCAAAAACACAACTTCGCTAATAGCAGTCACAAAAATCACGTAGTTAACGGAAGGAGTTGAAACTCGCACTGAGCTATGGGAGGGTACTGATACACGTGCTCTATCAAGGACGACAGCGCAGCGTTGCCAGATCGCTTGCAGTGTTGCCAGTCTCATTACTTTTCTGCCACACCTCGTATCTATTATATAATGCCTTTCATTTCTATCTATCTATCTGTTTTGGCGGAGTGGTGGCTCTGAGGCTAGGGATTTGCACTGGTAATCGGAAGGGTGCTGGTTCGAATCCCGTAAACGCCAAAAGTGACTCTACTTCATTGGGCCCTTGAGCGAGGCCCTTAATCTGCAATTGCTCTGTCCCGGGTATGACGTCAATCTGCATCCAGCCCTGCATGTAGGCCCTCCAACCTGCAGGGAAAAACTTAGGGATTGGTGCCAGAATTAACCTCTCAATATTCCACTCCATCTGAACTGGTGTGGTGCTGAGGTATCACCTGTGGTATGGCTGCACTTGGGTCCTAAATCAGGATCCTGAGTTGGTTTGTCGTGTTGTGCGCTGCATCAGTGCGTGCTCCTAACATCTATCTATCTATCTATCTGTCTATCTATCTATCTATCTATCATATAGTGCCTTTCATTATCTATCTATCTATCTATCTATCTAATACAGAACCTCTCTTATCTATCCATCATATACATTTTTGACTTTCCTATCTATTAGGCATTTTGTACCCTCCCTATCTACATTATCTCTGTATATTATTGAATACCTTTTGTATGAATGTCTATTCTATACAGTGCCTCTCCTGTCTTACAATTATAATGTCCCTTTCATATCTAACTATATCATATAGTGCCCCTCCTGTCTATCAATCATGTAGTATCTGTATTATATATTTCTCTACATCACACATTGTCTCTCCTATCCACCAATCATATATTGCCCCTACTGTTTCTCAATCACATATTACCTCTCATATCCATCAATCAAATAGTTCCTTTTCTATGCATCTTTATATATCTATAGAGCCTCTGCCTCTCCATCTATTAATCATATAGTATATTTCTTATGTACTTCAGAAATACATTAGAGAACAGCTATTTCCCTCTAAATCACTTATTTCCTCTCCCATCATTCAATCATACAGTGCTTTTCATAACTATCTAACTACAGTATATCATATAGTGCCTTTCCTATCTATCAATCATATTGTTTCTGTCTACTGTATATCACTGTCCATATTACAGAGTACCTTTTCTATCTTTTGATAATATATATATTGCCTCCACTTTCTGCTAATCATATAGTGCCTTTCCTATGTATCTCACACGAGTGACTCCCATGTATCTGTCTGTGTTATATAGTGCCTCTCCTATCAATCATATATTACCTCTCATATCTATCAATCATGTAGTGCCTTCTCTGTTTATCTTGTATACAATTTATCATATAGTGCCTCTGCCTCTCCTATTTATTAATCATACAGTACCTTTTTTTCATCTCTCTCTATATCATATACTGCAGTTCCTCTCCTACATATCACCATGAAGCCACAGCATGTCATATAGTGCCACTCCAGTGTATCACTCATTTAGTGCCTATTCCATCTATTTAACTGTACCATACAGTGCAGCTCTCCATTGTGTATTTGTTTCTATTTTATAATAATAATAATAATAATAATAATACATTTTATTTATATAGTGCCTTTCCTACACTGAAGCTGAGTAATAACACCGTACCCAAGATGGTGTGCTGCTTACCTTGCAGTGTGGCGTTAAAGTTTGATATTATCACATTAATTGACTGTCTGCCTGCCTGTCACTGTCCTGAACGATCTGTCACTACTCTTGTCGCGTTACTTGTACTTACTTAGCTTGAACTGTCACTTTCTGTGTATCTTTATAAACAGAATTGATTTCTTTAGGCTGCCACTACTGCTACAGTATTTAGTAATCCGTGCCTTGGCTGCTCTTTTCCGGGTGTACGTGACAATAAACCTTTTGAATCTGCGCGTTGACTTTGGGGGGGGGGGCTCTTTGTCCCCTTGTTACCTTCATTTTGTGAAGTGACAGGTAAAGCTGCTGCCAGGTTGGTCTGCGGTAGAAATTCATCCATTATTTCTTTTTTTGTGGATATTGGGGGCTCTTTATTTATCTCTTTGTAGTTCTTCTTCCGCATATTGCAGTTTATTAACAGACATCGGCCGGGCCACTGGCGGAATGCCACTTGACGGCTTTGATCGCGTGAAGAGCCGACGGTGACACAAAGGACAGAAGGCAGATAAGGGGGCGTCAGAGAAAGTCAAGGATTTCCATTAGATGGGCTCGATGTGTATAAACGATGATTAGCCGGAGACCCCCACCACTACTTTCTTTTCTTTTCTTTCTTCATCTGGGGGGCCAATAAAAGGCGCATCGAGCGCAGCCACCCCGGCAGCAGAAAGCGCCGTCAATACGAAGAAACACAAAGACGACGAAGGAAGCGCTTCGACACCTCAGCGCCGCGTCGCTCCGCTCCTTAAACGCGCCTCGAATGGGCGCAGAAACGGTCGGCGTTTGTAGCGTTGGGATGGCGTCGTCATGGAAACCCGCGGCGTTTCTTGTCTCTGCGCGCTCGTATTGATGTGGAAATCAGACGTTCGTGTCGATCGTAAAAGCCGTCGATCTGCGATGCCTTTTTTTGTGTCTCGCAAATGGGAGACGCCTGACGGCGGGGGCGGCGTTCAGGGGGATGCTGGGGGGTGGGGGTGTGAAGAACAAAACCGAGCCGTGATGAGGGTCGGGACAATGGAGCGGTGGCGTCGGTAATCGTCGGAGGTTCTTTGTCCCTTTGTCTGCAGTTATGTGTTTGAATGTTCGGGGAATTTGTGTTGAGTGACAGCCGCCGAGGTGTATGTGACATTATTGTCATCTGTGCCGTCTGCAGTGAACGAAGGGAGGCAGGCATCGAGCAACGTGACCTAACTCCGCCTTCAGTCCTTATTTAATATAGCGCCTTGCACCGACAGGAAGGTAATAAAAAAAACCAAACAATTATATAGCGCCTTTCGGAGTGATTTAAAAATAGCAAAATATTACATACACTGTATGTTTGCCATAAGTGTCTCCTTTCAAAGTTGAATTCCGGTAAAATTAAATGATTGCTTGTCTTCATACGATGAGAATAACAAAATATCAGACATCTTACCACATGGGGTTCTTTTTTCGGTAAAGAATTTGCAATATAGCGCCTTGCACAGTTCAGATTGCCAAAAGAAATCGACTTTTTCACTAAAAATGACACTCGAAATGCTTAAAAAATAAATTAACAAATGGAGCAGAATTAATCTTATCAAATGTGAGTATTATTGCAAAGACTTTGTATTGTAGCGCCTTTCATAGTTCATATTGCCAAAAAAGAATTTTTTTCTGCTATATAATGCCACTCAAATAGTGTTTTAAAAATAAAAAAGGCACAAAAATAATCTTTAACTCGTATGGTACTTTTGTAACAAAAATATTGTAAAAAATCTGCTTTATATTTTTTTAATTCCCCTTGGGATTAATAAAGTATCTATCTATCTTATAACGCCTTTCACATTTCAAACTGACAAAGACCAAATCGTTTTTGCTATATAATGCCAGTTATAGTGCTTTAAAAATAAAATATTACAGAACTCTTTTTTTACCGCATGTGATTCTTTTTTAATATTGCAAAAGAATCTGCAAAGCTTTATAGCTTCTTTCACTCCAATTGCCTTTTTAAACTACATATTGCCACTCATAGTGCTTTAAAAACAGATTGGATAATATATTTTTACCACTTGGATATCTTCTGTAAATAATATTGCAAATCATCTCTCGTTTAGCGCCTTTAAAATTGCTTTAATTGCTAATTATAATTATTCCTTCATATAATGCCATTCAAAATACTTGCAGATTAGCAAAATATTGCAAAATTAATTGTTACCACATGCTGCCCTTTTATGGCAAATAAAACTGTAAATCATCTCCTTTATAGCACTCTTACTGTTTAAATTGTCTAAACAAATAAACTTTTTTTGCTATAAAGTGTCACTCAAACTGCTTTAAAAATAACGAAATATTGCAGAATAAATTTATAACTCGTGTGGTTCTTTTTTAAATAAATAATACTTCAATGAATCTGCTTTATAGCGCCTTTCACAACAACATTTTTTTCTAGAGCACATTTTCATACAAATGATGAGCTCAAAGTGTTTTACAAGATGAAGAAAGAGAAAAAAGACAAAATAAATAAGAAAATAGAATTAGGGAACACTAATTAACATAGAATAAAAGTCCGACAGCCAGGGAGGACAGAAAATTCACAATTCAAATTGCCTAAAAAATAAACTTTTTTTTTTTTGCTATATAATGCCACTCATAGTGCTTTAAAAATGACAAAAATATTACAGAATTTCTCTTTACCACACGTGATTCTTTATTTAATAAATAATAGTTCGAAGAATCTGCTTTATTGTGCCTTTCTT